>VSMD01062899.1:0-61604 GCA_008750895.1 Mirza zaza | reverse complement strand
CTGTAATCCTAGCTCTCTGGGAGGCCGAGGTGGGCGGATCATTTGAGCTCAGGAGTTTGAGACCAGCCTGAGCAAGAGTGAGACCCCATCTCTACTATAAATGGAAAGAAATTAATTGGCCAACTAATATATATAGAAAAAAATTAGCCGGGCATGGTGGCGCATGCCTGTAGTCCCAGTTGCTTGGGAGGCTGAGGCAGCAGGATTGCTTGAGCCCAGGAGTTTGAGGTTGCTGTGAGCTAGGCTGACGCCACGGCACTCACTCTAGCCTGGGCAATAAAGTGAGACTCTGTCTCCAAAAAAAAAAAAAAAAAAAAAAGAAAAGAAAAGAAAAGTCATCCTGTGAACACATTTGGGGCAAAAAAGAAAGAAAGAAAAGTCAGCCCTCTATATACACAGGTCTCATATCCCAGAATACCATATTTTTTATCCATGTTTTGTTTGGTTGGAATAAAATCTACATATAAGTGAACACTTGCAGTTCATGCCCATGTTATTCAAGGGTCAACTGTACTTTTCAGACAGCAACTAAGTGGTAAAAGGATCAGAATCATTAGCCACAGGCATTTTTTAAATGAAATATAATCAAAATATCAGAGTATTAATCCCAGCAATTTGGGAGGCTGAGGCAGGAGGATCACTTGAGGCCAGGAGTTTGAGACTAGGCTGGGCAACATAGCAAGACCCAATCTCTACAAAAAAAGAAAAGAAAAGAAAAATTATCAAAGTGCATCACTAATAGTAAGAATAAGAATTGAGGCTGGGCATGGTGGCTTATGCCTGTAACCCTAGCACTTTGAGAGGCCAAGGCAGGAGGATTACTTAAGGCCAGGGGTTTGAGACCAGCATGGGCAACAGCAAGGCCTTCTACAAAAAATTAAAAAATTAGCCAAGCATGGTGGTGCACACCTATAGTTGCAGCTTCTCAGGAGGATGAGGAAGGAGAATCGCTTGAATCCCCAGTTAGAGGTTTGAGGTTGCTATGATGATGTCAGTGCATTCTAGCCTGGACAACAGAATGAGACCCTGTCTCAATTAAAAATAAAAAAAGAATAAGAATTGAATCATGAAAATTTTGTTTCAGTATATTATACTAAGTCACAATATAAACTGTATTTCTTACTGGAGGTCACACAAAAAATTCTGAAAGCCTTGCAATCAGAGGCAGAAGACTGAAAAAAGGGAGACCATGGAGAAGGCTGACACAGAAATTCAGGCTGGGCTGCTGAGAATGAGGAGTTAAGGAAAGGCTGGAGTGAACCTGAAGGAACAGAAGCTAGAGATAAGGAAAGGAAGCCTCCTACTTTCCAGGTCCAGGTCTCACCAGGTCTCACCCTCCTCTGCATCCCCACAGCACTATTGCCCCAGGCCAGTGTGCTACCTCATTCTACTCACCACAGTGGGAGCTCCCACCTCTTTCCAAGTTCAACTGAGCTCATATTCAGAAGGTACAGCTATAAGTGTCTATGAACTTGGATTTCAGTGGTAGAGGTCACAGGAAGCAGTCAAGTAACGGAAGCAAGAAAGGGTACAGCTAGTCTATCCCATGTGGGTACCGATTTACAGAAAACACATCAGGGAAGGTTAAACTATTTTATTCCAGTTGGGGGACAGGGATGGGCAGGCAGTGAAAAGCCTCAGTAGAGAGGGCAGATAACAGCTGGATCAAAAGGGGAGGAGCAGGTGGCTTAGAAAAAGGGCCTTGGAGGGGAGGGTGGGCAATGAAGCTTTCATCCAACTACTCTTTGTAAGTCCTTATAGGTCACTCAGGAGCATCTTGGGGCTGTGAAAGAAAGTCTCTTGTTCAAGACTCTGGGAGTGGAGGTGAAAGCTGCTGGGCTCCAAGTTAGAAAGGGTGCTCCTCTGGAGATCTAAGAGGAAGGAAAAGGGAAGAGAAAACAAATCATCAGCAAGCACTATGATATGCACAGAACTAGGCCCTGGGCCTGTGTGATGGGGAGGGACATACAGGCCTAACTTGAGATAAGTAACAACAGAGATTGATGAATTCACAAACAGGCAGAGACTCCATTCTACCCAGTGCTAAACAATTAGGCAGCTGGCATCCAAGAACCATTCAGATTCAGCCTCCCCCAAAACTGGGATCCCTGCTCTTACCCCTGCCTAGCTTCCATAAAAGTTCCCAGCTACTGTTACTATCCAGAGGACTGACTTCTGAGCTAGATGAAGAAAGAGACATGGCAAAGGTGGTGGCCAGGGGCAGCTTACATTGGAGGATATGAACGGAGGTCCTGGAAATGGGAACAGAATCAGAGGCAGACACAGTGATGATATGTCAAGGGAGCCCTCCCAGCACAGAACTATCCTTCCTGAGTCTCTTCCCTCTTTATATCCACACATATAAAGACTTCTCCGTAACTCCATATCAAGTAAAGAATGTCCAATGTTGCCTTTATAGGCAACCCAGAAACTACCTCTACCAGCCCAGGCCAAAATCTAGGATACCTGAACTTGAGTCCCCAGTGCCTGACCTCTGTGAAAAAAATCCCCTCCACTGCCACAGCACCCATACCCCCTGACCTGAGGAGGTCATGCTTCTGCTGGACATCCTGGACCTCTGTCCTGGCAGCTTCCAGGGTGTGACCTTTGCTTTCCTGGCCACTTTGCAGCTGCTCCAACATCTGCCAGACCACAGGCTCAGGTAGGACCAAACCTCTCTCTCTCCCCTCCCCATGATTATCCTCTTCAGCACACTTGGAACCCTCATGTGGCCAAGGACAGTTTCTCATGGCCTAGAGCAGAAGGACTGGGAAGAAGAGCTTTGGAGAGAGGTGGAGTCAGCACAGGGAAAAGAAGGATAGAGATGGGGGCAGGAGAGGGTATCCTGGCCTGCCGAACAGGATAGACAGAGAAAGGAAGGGGCCTCTATGGAGAAATATGCAGAGACAGGTACAATCCTGGTCCTACCTTCCAGCTGCAGGCCTGAGTCTGCCGCCCCTCAGCCATCTGTTTCAGCAGCAGCTCCTGGTGCTGGTCTACAGGTGAGAGAGCACATAAGAGGGCTCTTCCCCAACTTCTTTCCTTCAAGCTCCCTGCCTTGTGACCAGCCTGTTGCTGAAAACTGAGACAGAAGCACTCTGGTCCAGCTGTTGGGAAGCTTCCAAGCTGACTGGAGAGATTCAACTTGCACCATGAGAGACAAAGAGCAAGACAAAATACTTGGCCAAACCTCTCAATAGCTCAAGGAGTCAGAGCTAAGGCCACTTAATGGGATACCAAGAAGGCTTTCCAGAAAAGGGGACTAGGGAAGACATATTCACTCCCAATCTTTTACTTACTCAGCTGGTCCCGCAGCAACTCCAGTTCCTCCCGAAGAATCTCTGACTCCTCCCACAGCCTTTGCCGCCTGCAGAAGTGTCAGCAGTATCACTCAACAAATCCAGAGTGAGGAGGCCACCAGTCTCCCAGAATGCCACAGTTCAGAGGCCCCCAAGAAGGCAAAGTCTTGCCCATCATTTACTCTGTCTGCAGCTCCTGATGAAGGCCACTGGTAGTGCTGCTGTTTAATGGTCCTGTTTGCATTTGGGCTTGGACTTGGGCCTGCTCCTGCACCTGGCTCCGAAGGCCCTGAAGGTCCCTTCTCAGCTCCTCCAGCCGTTGCTCCAGAAGAGCCCTCCCCTCTGGGCCCCCCTGCAGCAATCTTAGTGATGCTGTAGTGGGACAAGTTGGGGGTCAGCCTATCTAAGAGCTTGACACATGAGCCTGACACTCTAGTTGCAAATCGAGGCACATGTGCACACACAACAGGTGTGTGGCAAAATTGTATACATACATATGAAGTTGTATGTATGAAGAAAAGAACAGGCCAGATACCTTCCAGGGCACTGATCTGGTACTTCTGCTGTTCTCGCTCTTCCAGCAAGCCTTGTACAGCCTGCCTTAGTGCCTCAATCACCTATCCAGGCAGAAAATATACATCAGCTACTATGTAAGAAGCTTTTCCCAAGCCCTAGTATTCTCATCTCACACAAACATCACATATACACACCTAGGGTTCCCAGCCTTACCTGAGCCTGAGATCGAAGCTGGGATTGGAGAATAGTAACTTCATCCCGGAGATGGGAAGGACTGTAGGCCTCAGGCCAGCTCAGCCTCTCTGGGACTGTGGGAGTCTCTAGAGCCCAAGGCTGTTGAGCTTGGACTCCTAACTGGAGAGGCAAATCATGAGAGGAAATGCAGGTCCCAGGCAGTTCCCCTGCTGAGGGAATAAGGAAGGGATAAGTGCAGGGTCTATCTGTGGGGGGCGGGGGAGGGGGAGACAGAGTTCAGGAAAGGAAAGAATTGGGGAATTTGGAAAAAGCAGTGGATGATACAGACCCTGGAAGAGGGCACTTCTTGGAAAGAGAAAAGGCTGGAATTAGAATGGAACAATACTTACTTGCCATGGAGACCCCAAGAGGATACAGTCGCTGCTGCAAAAGAAACAGTTGCTCAAGCCAATGAGCTCTGAGAGTCCCTTAACGTGGTCACGCAAGCTGGGTGCCTCCGCCAACCCCTCACCTTGATCCGAGCCACATTTCCATCAGTAGCGTTGAGAAGCGCATCAAGCTGCTCAGACCAGCTCACGCTCCTACTCATATCCTGTGGCAGGGGCCTGGCTCCCTGGTGTCTTGCGTTCTTGTTCTCCCAGCAGGGGATATGCGAGGTACAGCCCAGGAAAAGCCACAACGTTAGATCCACAACGTTAGATCGAAAGAGGGAAATGAGGATGCAATACTAGAAGTAGGGGATGCAGTATCAGACCAAAATTGCGACTCTGTAACTAGGGAAGGGAGCGGTGCTCTTGGAGAACTGGGGGAAAGCGGTATACCCTAATGATACGCAGATATCAGGTGGGAGTTGAAGGTGTCCAACCTTGGACGAGACCACCCCAGATACAGGACACTGACGCCATCATGCCAAACCTGTGCCAGTGACAACTGCCGCCGCCGGGTTCAAATGTTTAGGTGGGGAAATCACGTCGGGCTGGCTGCCGCAGGGTCACCTGGGAAATTGAGTAGGCCTCTCGCGGAGACAACGGGCGATGGAGGCAGCTGAACTACGTTTCCCTGGAGCGACAGGTGCAGCCACACCCCCACCGTGAAGCCTGCCGGGAAACCGAGTCCTACTGAGTCTCTATGGTTGGCTCCGAGGGCCAAACGCACTACGCGCCCCAAGATGCATCGCGCAGGGCCAGCGATCTCCCGCTCCTGGTCCCAGTACTTTCTGGGAAATGGAGTCCAAGTGTCCTCTAAACTTAACGGTCCTGTTATCTTTGAGACTCCATTCCCCAGCAAGCTCAGCGTGCAGCGTGCGCTATGGAGCCGCGAGTCGCAGAGCTGAAGCAGAAGATTGAGGACACACTGTGTCCTTTTGGCTTCGAGGTATACCCCTTCCAGGTTGGTTTATCCCTCGTGCGTTTCTAGGGTGAGGTGTATGACTGGCCTCGTTGCAACTGGTGTGAGGCCCCAGGGGCCTCTGATCTTCCCCAGCTCCTCTGGCCGGTGTCCTTCGGAGAACTGGGACAGAGTGTCAGCGGGGGGTTGGGTTAAAAAGAGAGAGAAGCGGTTGTATGTTTGTCCTTTTACCCCTGATATAATGCCAGATTGAAGAATGGAAGATACCATATGTTCCAGTGGCCTATGTGACTCTGATTGTCACCTACGTAATTTACAGGAAAAAAGGGACCTGAAGGGTAGAGTCACCTTGGAAGCTTCCTGAAGAATTTAGGAGAGGGCAAGGCCTGAAAGGTTTGCATGGGTATGATTTAGGTCGTCTGAGGAGGGATGGGCATTCCTGTGACGAACACACAATTGGCTGCTTTGTCCATCTAGCGACAGAAGGATAATTCATGATGTTGCCAATCGTCAGTGCCAAGCTGGGTATAGAAACTCTGTGCACTGCCTGGCACGGAAGTCTCGGCACCCTACTCCCATCCCCGTTTACATAGATTTTTTTTCCCCACATCAGTGCCCGTGCACTGAGCAGTATACTTAGGACACAAACTCAGCATGAGCCTTTTGCCTGATTCTTAAGAAACCACCTACTTCCCACTCTTTCCACTGAATGGCTCACATCAGTGTTGGGAGAGGATATAGAAGAAGTAGGCCCAGCGCGGTGGCTCACGCCTGTAATCCTAGCTCTCTGGGATGCCGAGGCGGGTGGATTTCTCAAAGTCAGGAGTTTGAAACCAGCCTGAGCAAGAATGAGACACCGTCTCTACTATAAATAGAAAGAAATGAATTGGCCAACTAATATATAGAGAAAAAATTAGCCGGGTGCGGTGGCACACACCTGTAGTCCCAGCTACTTGGGAGGCTGAAATAGGAGGATTGCTTGAGCCCTGGAGTTTGAGATTGCTGTGAGCTAAGCTGATGCCACAGCACTCTAGCCCAGGCAACAGAGCAAGACTCTGTCTCAAAAAAAAAAAAGAAAAGACTTAGCTTCTAAGAAGGCTTTTTCTGGTATCAGAGGACCCTCATTTGGTCCTATCATAGTGTAGTATATTCAAATTTACATTAATTGCCTGTTTGCTTTACTGGTCGGTCAACCTCAAAAACATACGATTGCTGATGAAGTTTTATAGACCAATATGATGTTAAGTGTAGTAACAAGAAGGTCCATCAAAAGCAGGAAAACCCCTATGCCACCATACCCAATGGGCTCAGTGTCAAGGGTTAAGTATGTTGGTAGCCTCAATTCACCCTTGACTGAAAAGAATGGTGTTTTAAGAAACTGCCTGTTCTCTGCAAAGCCAATCTCCAGAGTTAGTGTTCTATACCCTGAAACTGTGACCTTATCTTTGAGCTCTCTATATGGAGATGGTTTGGACATGGTTCAGTTTTTAATCTATTATGACCCCTTAATCTTCATGGAGAGGCAAATACATAAAAAGTAAAATAGCTTAAAAGATTTTTTTTTTTTTTTGGCTATACAGCTATTGTTTAGACACAAAGGAGGGGAATGATAAATTGTGGGAATGAGCAAAGGTCAGAAACAGCTTCAGAGGAAGTAATGCTTCAGTTTGAGTCTTCTCTCTTAATTCAGCAAGTAGAAGTTATTTTAAGTGACATTTATAGTTGCACCTGGAATCAATTTGGGCACAGCAAACCCAGAAAAGGACAGGTGTTTCTCTTGGTCTAATGATTCTCTGTGGTTGCAAGTTTGGGAATTCTTTAGGGGCTAGTCAAGCCATCACCTGGTGTTGAACTACACCAGCATAATCAAACCACATACCAATAGTCTTTCTGATCTGATTTTCTGCTGCCTTGAACTTTACTATCTCCAGAGCAGCTGAACTGATCAGGATGGTGCCATCCATGCAGTGATCCAGGTATCCCTTTATCATGTTATATGTAGTCATCTAGGCCCCCTTTGCAACTATGCAAATTTGCTCCATTAGCTCTTTTCCGGGAGATTGGATGGAGACATTGAGTACTTGCAAGACTAGTGTGCAGGCCCAAGGCTGGGAAATGAGCCAGTCCCCAAAGCCCCAGATGGATAGCCAAGCAAGAGGTTTGCTGTATCTTTGTGCTCTTGCCAGCCCATTGAGATGCATTAAATTTCTCCTGAACCACTCTACATTGGCTCTTACTTTGCTTGAAGACCGGAAAACCACACCTATCATGGTATCACAAACAACTCTATATATTGAAGCAATTTCCATCATGGGGAACTCGGGGGTCTTATCTTTAAAATCAGAATGAAAGAGCTCACATGGCAGCCATCTTCGTTACACTGTTTTCATAAACTTGTACAGTTGTTCTCTCTTGGACCCAACACCATTAAGGGCATCATGTAATCCATCAATAACAAAACATAAGAATACAAGTCCCAGAGTGACATCATTGAACTTGCTTCTCCACTCTGCATTGAGCATCAATTTGCCATTCCTCTCCAAAGCTTCAACCTTTCCAATCCCAGGTTACTCTGTCCCTGCAACACCTGGAAATCCCCTGAACCTTCCGGTGACGGACAAGAACTCGCTGTGTCCCTCTGTCGAGGAATCCTAGTCACTGTTGTCTGTGGGGCCTCTTTCCTGGGTTTTTCATTTTCATTGGTTCATGGGGTTTATAGTTGAGTGAGGCCTAAATTCTTTGTTGCAAAAAAAAAAAAAACGA
Source organism: Mirza zaza (assembly GCA_008750895.1). Taxonomy (NCBI): domain Eukaryota; kingdom Metazoa; phylum Chordata; class Mammalia; order Primates; family Cheirogaleidae; genus Mirza; species Mirza zaza. Next base: position 53,484 of record VSMD01062899.1, on the reverse strand, counting down.
AAAATCATTCCCCGTCAAATTCAGATGAGTTCCCCATAAACATGTATCATACAGCATGAGTGAAAATTTGAATGAATAAAATGGAGGCTGGGGCAAAATGTATGAAGCCTTCAATATCAGGTTAAGGTGTGGGCCTGGCTAAAGCCTGGCCTGAGCTTTCTCTCTGTTCTAGGTGGCATGGTACAATGAACTCCTGCCTCCAGCTTTCCACCTGCCCCTGCCAGGACCTACCCTGGCCTTCCTGGTACTCAGCACACCTGCCATGTTTGACCAGGCCCTCAAGCCCTTCTTGCAAAGCTGCCACCTGCAACTGTTGACCGACCCTGTGGACCAGTGTGTGGCCTACCATCTGAACCGTGTTAGAGAGGTGAGGAAGGTTCAGTTTTCTCTTAGCTCCCAGACCTATAGCTGCCTTAAGCTCCTATAAGCTCAATGTAGGAGGAGCTAGATCAAGAGCTAGTCACTTGAAAGGTGAAATGATACCAAAATCCAGCCTTGACAATCTGTGATCTCTCCCCATTCTGCCTTCTCACACCCAGGTTACACCAGCTTCCTCTAGAAGACACACAGTCTGAAACCAGTTTCACTCACCCTACACTGATGGGCAAATACATGTACCAAAGACCTGCCTTTCCTTGGTCTCCAGGTGGAAGAGGAATGAGCCCAACATTCTCCAAGCATTGCTTACCTGCCTTTGCCCTAGACCTGCAAGCTTTATGCTGTCTTTGGATCCTTTTGAGAATAGAACAATATTCCCCCACCACATTTAACATGGCACATACATATGTAAACACACACTGGGTCTCCCCGAAGCTGGACCATATCTTCCTCCACACTGGGACTTGTGTATTTCCCTTCAAACATGGCCCACCTGGAAAGAAGTGTAACTCTCCACAGTGGAGGCCCCCAGGTTAAGGTCATGTTTTCCCTTCAAACAGGACTTCTGAGAACAGTACTCTATCAACACACAAACTAGGACAAGGTCATAACTCCCCTTGTGCTAACAGGAGCCTTTCTCTTGTCCTCTGTCCCAGAGCCTCCCAGAGCTGCAGATTCAAGTCATTGCCGATTATGAGGTACACCACAACAGGCGCCCAAAGATTCTGGCCCAGACAGCAGCACACGTGGCAGGGGCTGCTTACTACTACCAACGACAAGATGTGGAGGCTGACCCCTGGGGGACCCAGGTCAGAGAACAAGTGTGAATGAGTGGGGGCTGAGAGCAAATGATAAAGGCCCCTCAAGATAGCCCTATCATGCCCCACATTCCTCAGCCTTCCCCAATGAAGGATTTGTTAGATACAGCCCAGGACAAAGAAACTGTGTCTTGCTCTGCAGTCCAGTCCCATTACATGCTTTCTGGAGTTTACTTGGGGACACATCAGGTCAGAAAACCTGGTTTGTTCTTAAAACCCTACATCGAAGGGGCCAAACAGTGATCAGACCAGTGGTGACACTGGAAAGCTGATTGAGGCCCAGCCCTTCCTTGTGCTCAGAATAAATTTTTGAGAGGGTCTTCCAGAAGACAGGGACAGGGCTTACATGTATAATCAGTGTCCATTGAATGGGAAATAAGTGGACAAGCCTAGCTTGCAGTAATGGTAGCTGGATTCAGTGCCAAAGGGGCCTCCATGACTTTGCTTTTCTTCATCCTCTCCCCAGCACATATCAGGAGTATGCATACACCCCCAATTTGGAGGCTGGTTTGCCATACGAGGGGTAGTGCTACTGCCTGGGATAGAGGTGCCAGATTTGCCACCCAGAAAACCTCATGACTGTGTGCCTACAAGAGCTGACCGTATCGCCCTTCTTGAAGGCTTCAATTTCCATTGGCGTGACTGGACTTACCGGGATGCTGTGACACCCCAGGAGCGCTACTCAGAAGAGCAGAAGACCTACTTTTCAACTCCGCCTTCTCAAAGATTGGCCCTGTTGGGCTTCACCCAGCCCTCAGAGAAGCCTAGCTCTCCATCCCCTGACCTTCCCTTTACCACACTCACCTCCAAGAAGCCTCAGAACCCCAGCAAAGCCTGGGGCTGGCTCAGCCCCAATGTCTCACCACCAGCATCCCCTGGCCCTTGATACCTCGTCCCCTGTGGGACCCCCATTTATGGTGGTACTTGCTAGGACTTAATTGGCTTTGCCAAAGCAAGACAGGTTTTATTTTCGGTACAAGATGGACTATTTTTAGTAATATAATGGAGATCTTCCACAAAGATGATGAAGAAGTCAAGACAAGTCAGGCCAAGTTATAGCCCCAATTCCCATCTGCCTTTGAATATGGGCCTCTTCCATCAGTTACATCTATGCAGTGCTCCCAAAATGCTACTTGTTAGAGGTCCTATGGGGTAAATATCCCCTAAAGAGTTCCTACCTCACAGGGTTGTTGTGGGGACTGAATAAACACATGTAAAGCATTTGGGGAAAATGCCTGGCACATAGTGAACAGTTAATGTTGGCTGTTACTGCAGGTCCTAGGAATCCTGTACTACTACTCTACAGTCTACTCTGGGTTCTGGAGGGGTGGGCAGGGTTGAGTAGCTGATAAAGAACAAGTGGCTAGGCCGGGGCGCGGTGGCTCACGCCTGTAATCCTAGCTCCCTGGGAGGCCGAGGTGGGTGATCATTTGAGCTCAGGAGTTCGAGACCAGCCTGAGCAAGAGCGAGACCCCATCTCTACTATAAACGGAAAGAAATTAATTGGCCAACTAATATATATAGAAAAAAATTAGCAGGGCATGGTGGCGCATGCCTGTAGTCCCAGTTGCTTGGGAGGCTGAGGCAGCAGGATTGCTTGAGCCCAGGAGTTTGAGGTTGCTGTGAGCTAGGCTGATGCCACGGCACTCACTCTAGCCTGGGCAATAAAGTGAGACTCTGTCTCAAAAAAAAAAAAAGAACAAGTGGCTAGAAAGGCATCACACAATGCGCAGAAGTATCCTCAGTTCTTAGTCTACCCTAGCCTCAAGGGCCCAAGAGGAATCTTTCTGCTGACAACCTCCCACAGGACAATAATATGAATGAGGATCCAAAGGAATATCCTCTAATCAAGGCTAGAACCCAGGGAAGGTAAGAAGTGCTTAGCACTGTACTTCTACCATTGAAAGCTTTATACAAGACCTTGTGTTTGTCTTCCTCTCCTCATTTCAGTTCAAAAGAGAAAAGAAGCCCCCAACTCTGTTCTTTTACAGAGCAGGTACCAGGTACTTATTAGAAGAGGTCAAGTTTCTGGTTCCTGTGTAGCCCTCCCAGTAGGGTAAACACAGGCGTCCAAGTAATCTCACTAGGACCTTAAACTGCAACCCAGCCTATGGCGTAAGTTGCAGTGCCCCAGCCAACACTGTAGCAGGACTTGCTCTTCTCCCCATATGCAGGTAAAACAAAATGTGACACCTTTGGTTCAGTTCCATCTCCTGTGTCCATCTGCATTTCCCCCAACATAATTCCCCGATTTGGAGATAGCTCTCCTCGTTTTCTGATAAAGAGGGAAAGCAATGAGTAAATTCCTCTTACAATGAAAAGCTAATGCCCCCTAAAATGAAGAATCATCAAGCTCTCAGTTCAAGTTTAATAGAAACTACAAAAGATCAATGGGCTAATGCCCTCTACTGATACATCGTACAAATCAGATGGCCTGCCCCACAACACAACTCAGGTCATTCCCACCAAGGGAAGAAAGGCTGGCCTCCCCGACCCCTGTAGGAAAGGCCTGTCTTGTAACATACCACGTCTCGCCTCGGCTGAATCTAAAGTCTGTGTATTGTGTTTTACATGTGGAAAAAAAAAGCACAAAAGAGGTTTTGTTCTCATGGCTGCCCACTGCAGCCCAGCACTAAAGTGGCCCAATACTCATTACTGCTTGGAGAAATATTCTTTGCTCTTTTGGACATCAGGTTTGATGGTATCACTGCCAGGCTTCCAGCCAGCTGGGCACACTGCAAGAGAAAGGTACCACTAATTAATAACCTGATTGGTGGTGTGTACCACCTTCCTCCTATGGACAAAGGGTTGCCTCAAAACCAGATCTGTGCCCTAGAGGGTCTGAATATTCACAACACCAGGAAACCTACCATGCAATCTAAGATCATTTCTAATCACTTTACAAACATTATGTAATTTAATCCTCACCACAGCCCTAATATACAATTATGCCTAATTTACTCAAGTAACACCTAAAACTTAAAGAAATTAACAGCTTTAACCATAGGCTTTGTTTTAAAAATAATCTGTTCAGGCTGGGCGCGGTGGCTCACGCCTGTAATCCTAGCACTCTGGGAGGCTGAGGCGGGTGGATTGCTCGAGGTCGGGAGTTCAAAACCAGCCTGAGCAAGAGCGAGACCCCGTCTCTACTATAAATAGAAAGAAATTAATTGGCCAACTAATATATGTAGAAAAAATTAGCCGGGCATGGTGGCGCATGCCTGTAGTCCCAGCTACTCGGGAGGCTGAGGCAGGAGGATCACTTGAGTCCAGGAGTTTGAAGTTGCTGTGAGCTGGGCTGACGCCATGGCACTCACTCTAGCCTGGGCAACAAAGTGAGACTCTGTCTCAAAAAAAATAAAAATAAAAAAATAAAAAATAAAAATAATCTGTTCAAAGCATAGATAGAAAAAGATTAAGATTTGTTACTGGTAGGTAGTAGGTAAATGGGTATTCATATGTTCTCCATAATTTTATGTATGGCTCAAATACTTTTTAAAAAAAAAGCTCAAAGTCAGGTGTGGTGGCTCACATCTGTAATCCTAGCACTCGGGAGGCTGAGACACGTGAAGACTGCTTGAACTCAGGAGTTCAAGACAAGCCCGAGCAAGAGCAAGACCCCATGTCTACTAAAAATAGAAAAACTAGCCTGACATCATAGTACGCACCTACAGTCCCAGTTACTTGGGAGGGTATAAGGCAAAAAGACTGCTTGAACCCAGGAGCTTGAGGTTACAGTGAGCTATGACACCACTGCACTCTACCCAGGGTGCACTCTACAGTGCTATGACACCACTGCACTCTACCCAAGGTGACCGACAAGACTCTATCTCAAAAAAAAAAAAAAAAAAAATGACCTAAGAGCTAAAACTCTTTGAAGAAAACAGGGATCTTCATGATCTTGATTTGGGAAAATTAAGAACTTTTGTACATCCAAGGACATTATCAAGAAAATGTAAAGAGAACCCACAGAATGGGAGAAAATATTTACAAATCATTTATCTGATAAGGATTAATATTCAAAATATATAAAGAAATCCTACAACTCAACAACAAAGACAACCCAATTCAAAAATGGGCAAAGGACTTAAACAGACATTTCTTCAAAGAAGATATGCAAAGGGCCAATTGAGTATATGAAAATATGCTCAACTGTCACTAGTCAGGCCGGAGCTCAGACCTGTAATCCTAGCAATCTGGGAGGCCGAGGCAGGCAGATTGCTCAAGGTCAGGAGTTCAAAACCAGCTCTGAGCAAGCTCGAGACCCCGTCTCTACTATAAATAGAAAGAAATTAATTGGACAACTAATATATATAGAAAAAATTAGCCGGCCATGGTGGCGCATGCCTGTAGTCCCAGCTACTCGGCAGACTGAGGCAGCAGGATTGCTTGAGCCCAGGAGTTTGAGGTTGCTGTGAGCTAAGCTGACGCCACGGCACTCATTCTAGCCTGGGCAACAAAGCGAGACTCTTATCACAAAAAAAAAAAAAAAAAAAAAAAAAAAAAAATGGGCAAAAGACTTAAACAGACATTTCTTCAAAGAAGATATACAAAGGGCCAATTGGGTACATGAAAATATGCTCAACTATCACTAGTCAGGCCGGAGCACACGCCTATAATCCTAACACTCTGGGAGGCTAAGGCGGAGGATCACTTCAGCTCAGGAGTTCGAGACCAGCCTGAGCAAGAGCAAGACCCCATCTCTACTAAAAAAATAGAAACAAATTAATTGGCCAACTAAAAATATATATAGAAAAAAATTAGCCGGGCATGGTGGTGCATGCCTGTAGTCCCAGCTACTCGGGAGGCTGAGGCAGCAGGACTGCTTGAGCCGAGGAGTTTGAGGTTGCTGTGAAAGTTAGGCTGACGCCACGGCACTCACTCTAGCCTGGGCAACAAAGTGAGACTCTGTCTCAAAAAACAACAACAGGCCGGGCGCAGTGGCTCATGCCTGTAATCCTAGCACTCTGGGAGGCCGAGGCAGGCGGATTGCTCAAGGTCAGGAGTTCAAAACCAGCCTGAGCGAGACCCCGTCTCTACTATAAAAATAAAAAGAAATTAATTGGCCAACTAACATATATATATATATATAAAAATTAGCCGGGCATGGTGGCACATGCCTGTAGTCCCAGCTACTTGGGAGGCTGAGGCAGGAGGATCGCTTGAGCCCAGGAGTTTGAGGTTGCTGTGAGCTAGGCTGACGCCACAGCACTCACTCTAGCCTGGGCAACAAAGCCAGACTCTGTCTCAAAAAAAAAAAAAAACAACAACAACAAAAACCATCATGAGATACCATCTCACAAACATTAGGATGGCTATAGTAAAAAATAGTAAGTTTTGGCAAGGATGTAGAGAATAGAGAAACTTGAGCCATTGCTGGTATGAATGTAAAATGGTGCCAATGTGGGAAAGTGTGGCAGTTCTTCAAGATAAACATGGAATTACCACATAACCTAGCAACTCCATTCCTAGGGTATATACTCAGGATACAAGGACTCAAACGGATACTTTTTTTTTTTGAGACGGAGTCTTGCTCTGTTGCCCCGGCTAGAGTGCCATGGCATCAGCCTAGCTCACAGCAACCTCAGACTCCTGGGCTCAAGCAATCCTGCCTCAGCCTCCCGAGTAGCTGGGACAACAGGTATGCGCCACCATGCCCAGCTAATTTTTTCTATATGTTTTTAGTTGGCCAATTAATTTCTTTCTATTTTTTTAGTAGAGACGGGGTCTCACTCTTGCTCAGGCTGGTTTTGAACTCCTGACCTTAAGCTATCCACCCGTCTCGGCCTCCCAGAGAGCTAGGATTACAGGCGTGAGCCACCATGCCCGGCCTCAGATACTTTGTTCACCAATATTCTAACAGCATTATTCACAACAACCAAAAGGTAGAAACAACTCAGTGTCTACCAACAGATGACTCGATAAACAAAGTGTGGTACATACATACAGGGAGTATTACTCAACCAAAGAGAAATGAAGTTCTGATACATGATACAACATGGATGAACCTTAAAAATATTAAATGAAAGAAACCAGACACAAAAGGACAAATATTGTATGATTTCACTTACATGAACTATCTAGATAGGCAAATTCATAAAAATAGAAAGTAAAACAGGTTACCAGGGGCTATAGAGATGGGGAAATAGGGAATTTCTGCTTAATGGTTAGACTATGAAATGATGAAAAAGTTCTAGAACTAGATAGATAGTGGTGATAGGTATATATTATGAATGTAATTAATGCCACTGAATTGTACACTTAAAATGAGTAATTATGTCATATGTTATCAAAACTTTCCAAAAAGAAAAAAATGGGCAAAGTTTAAATGATTTGCCATCACCCTCCCATCCCCAAGGAAAACAAAAACATAAAGCAAGCTAAATAAATGACAAAGTTAGGACTATGTAAACGCTTAACACTAAGCTGCCATTTCCCTCTGGGAGCCCTTCAGAGATCTGAAGGCAGCAACTTCAGTCTACCTTCTCAGCATTCTTTTAACTCTGCCAAACTGCATAGCCTCAAATACAATGATCAAGACCTTAACAGAAAGCCCTGCTTGTTTCATTAAGTAACTGCCTTCTATCTCTTGGTAAGCAAAAGGCAGGATATGAAATCTTTTCCACATTTATACAAAAGCATAGCCTTCAGCTTTTTCCTAACAACCCCCAGCTACCAATGTGCCTTAGTCTAGCCTGAGGAAAGTTAGATGGACCAATCTCTGATTTTTCAATTTAAATTTGCTGTCAAATTCTAGGAGTCATAGTCAGCAAAGTCCATAACAGAACAGCGAGTTTCATTTGCTCAGGTGAGAGATTGGGAAGCCCCCTTTTGGTCCAAGGATATAATAGCATCAGATGACAAGGCTCTGGGTACAGGGTAAAGGTGGAACAAAAGCTAAATGGAAAGCCCAGCTGCCGTTATTTTCCTGAAATATCCATCTGGTTGTTATAGTTATTGGCTTTAGCGGCATCAAAGGGTTACAACACAGGTCTGAACATAAAACAAGCTGCAGAGAACAAACAGCAGCATGAAAGCAAGACCAGGCCAGGGCCAGCTAGAAGTCTGCCAGTAGGTGCTAACAGGCAGACAAAAGATTCCTCTGTCCAAGAACTGGGTGGACCAAAAAAGACCTTGGCAATTCAGTCTCTTTAGCTCTAAAGCCTCATGGCTTTTATACTTGCATTAGTGAAAGCAAAATCCCCACTTAAATGTTTCACTCATACCCAAAGGTGTTGCTTTTCTGGAATTAAAATGGATTCCAGCAGAACATGCTGAGTTCCACATAAACCAGCCTTCAAGTGCAGCAAAAGTGTTACGACTCTCCAAGCAGAAAATGACAATAGACACGGTAACCTCAGTATGAGAGAACTGCCCTGGTACAGAAGGCCCTAAACAGTCTTTTTTCAGCATTTTAATTACATACAAAAGAAGGCAGGCTATGAATGTGGATCCCAGCTCCACCATTTACTATGAATAAATGATGTATTTTAAATATTGGTTTATTGGTCCTTAAAAAGAATGTAGGGTTATTTGTCAAACAGAACATATGTAAACTACCTAGGATAGTGTCTTTGGCATTTATAAGCTCTTAAATGGTGACCACTGAAAAGGCTGTACACAGAAAGCTGTGCATGTTCTAGTGGGATGAGAAGCAGCAGACACATGCAGATATCAAGATGAGATTAAAAAGAAAAAGAGAGGCCAGTCGTGGTGGCTCACGCCTGTAATCCTAGCTCTCTGGGAGGCCAAGGCTGGCGGATCATTTGAGCTCAGGAGTTTGAAACCAACCTGAGCAAGAAGAAATTAATTGGCCAACTAATATATATAGAAAAAAATCAGCCGGGCATGGTGGCGCATGCCTGTAGTCCCAGCTACTCGGGAGGCTGAGGCAGGAGGATTGCTTGAGCCCAGGAGTTTGAGGTTGCTGTGAGCCAGGCTGATGCCACGGCACTCACTCTAGCCTGGGTAACAAAGTGAGACTCTGTCTCAAAAAAAGGAGGGTAGAGAGAGAGAGAGAGAGAAGCAGCAGAGACTAATACAGAGCCTGAAGAAGCAAGCTACAGAGTCACCTAAAGCTTGGGTTCAGAAGTCTAGCCTATATGTAAGGTCCTAGGAAAGTCCAGTTCTGTTTAGTGCTGAACCTCATTACCCACTAGGAGGCAGTCTCAGTCTCGGCAGGTGTCACCTCCTTCATGGGCCAGGCTAATGCTCACACATGCTTCTGCAAATTACCATTACCTCCTGGTTATCAGTGCTCACTGATCCCTATATTCTCAGACTTTTACTCTTGAGAAGCTAGAGTCTTTGGATCTCTTAAACACACAGCACAGACTCTAATAACTTCATTTTCTCTAAGTCACAGGATCAGAGCTAAAATGGGCCTTAAAAAGCTAGTCTGAACTCCTTATCTCCAGAAAAAGATGAGATGAGATGTAGTGAAGGAGTAAGTTTGTCCAAGTCCACTTCTGCCCTGATTTGATGTCAATAGCACTCTATCAGAAATATCTTATCTTCAATTACATTAAGCTGGAGAGAGGAGTCAAGATCCACATTTCCCCACATACCCAGCATTTTGCTGGTTCAGGAACTGAGTTCTTTCCTTTTTTTTGTAAGGCAAGCACAAAAATGAGGTTTATTGAGGAGAGAAAGATAAGATTATAGAGCAAGAGCAAGATACAGGTTTACAGATCCTGATACATATGCCACAAATGATGATGATGACCAGACCCACTGTCGCAGCAAAGGGAGAGCAAAAGGAAGGGTGCAAAAAAAGAGAGGAACTGAGTTCTTAAAAGCTAAGCTAACTTTTAGCCAGGTTAAAGTTGTTTCATTCAAACAACAGCCATACTCAAAGAGAAGGGGGAAAAAGTCAAAGAGCCTTACAACTCAAAAGCCAGGATCAAGTGCTTCAGTGCTTTTTTGTAAATTACAACAATGCTACAAGAACAGGTAAGGAGAAAAGTACTAGTCTGAGGCAATAAGGAAAAAAAGGGCCCACACTCTAGCAAATGCTAGATAAAAACCAAAAGTTGAATGTGTTCAGTCATGTATAGGTTTTACAAAGACAGTCTTACAAAAACATTATCTTTGATCCTAAGACTTCTAATGAAAAACCTTGACATTTTACCTGAAACATCCTACTTCAACCCCTCCTTCAAAAAAGTTTTACATAAAATATTCATGTAATTTGGTATTTAATAACTGTAACTTACAAATGCAACTATCATAGTTGTAATAGAATGGATTTTTTTTCCCCTAGAGGTGGGGGTCTCCTTTGTTTCCCAGGCTGGAGTACAGTGGCTAGTCACAGACTTCATTACAGCACACTGCAGCCTCAAATGCCTGGTCTCAAGTGATCCTTCTGCTTCAGCCTCACAACTACTTGGGACTAGAGGCATGTGCCACCATACCTGGTTACAGAATGGATTTTTAAATAACAGAATTGTATTAACTGCATCTGCCTATTGTCTTTGGGTAAGTTATCTTAGTCCTACTTTTATTTTCCAAATTTCCAAACTGCACATATTATTTTTTAAAACCCTAACAAGTATGAATGACAGGGATTAAGCTCTACTCCCAATAAATTGTCAAAAGTGGCATGCTTTATCTCTAGATGTGATTTTCAACCTTTTTGTTTTGCCCTAATACATCTATGAGATCTTCCTATACTCCAATCTGTAGCAGTGATTCTAAATGAGGACAGAAGACAGGAGTATGTAGTTTGAACAAAAAGCCTTTATAGTCTCATCCCCAAGCTTTTCCATTACCCCTGGCCCCACTGTAATCCAGACTTCAATTTCTCAAAGAGACATACTCACCCTTTTCTTATTTGGTAGACTTTGGTTCTACCATCTTTCCCACCCTACCACCACTCTGTTGTCCTGTTACCAGACAGATAACTTACCTTCCCCATGTTTGTCAGTGAACTGGAAGGCCTGAACTAGTCTCAGAGTCTCATCCACAGAGCGACCAACAGGGAGGTCATTTACAGTGATCTGCCGAAGGGTACCCTTATCATCAATAATAAAGAGGCCCCTGGAAGAAAGAGATCGAAGGATTAAGGGAGAAGAAATACAGGTTTAGAAATCTGCTTTGTTAGAATAGAGAAGCTTCAAGTCCTTTGGAAACGGGCTGGTCTCCAAGACTTGTACTGGCTTTGCCCATAGTGAGGTGGCCCTTGCATAAAAGAATGAAATGAAAGAGACTCATTGGGGCTCTAGCTTTTTCCAAATAAATGGCTTTCAGCCAATTTTTTTTTTTTTTTTTTGGAGACAGGGTCTTGCTCTGCCTAGACTCTGGCTAGAGTGCAGTGGCATCATCACAGCTCACTGCAACCTAAAATTCCTAGGCTCAAGCAACCCTCCTGTCTCAGGCTCCTGAGTAGCTGGGACTACAGGTTCATGCCACCATACCCAGCTAATTTTTGTTGTTTTTTTTTTTATTTTATTTGAGCATATTATGGGGGTACAAGTGTTAAGGTTACATATATTGCCCATGCCCCGCCCCCTTGAGTATAATTTTTCTTTTTTGTGGAGATGAGATCTTGCTCTTGGCTAAGGCTGGTCTCCAACTCCTGACCTCAAACGAACCTCCCATCTTGCCCTCCCAAAGTGCCAGCATTATAGACATGAACCACTGCACCCAGCCCCAATTGGATAATTCTGATGACATACCTGAACGAGATGCCTTCATCAGCCTTTAAGACTCCATAATCCTGTGCAATGGTACGCTTGGGGTCTGATACCAAAGGAATGTTCATGGGTCCAAGTCCTCCTTGTTTCTTAGGTGTGTTGATCCTATAGCAAAAGGCACACATACAATCACATTCATTCAAGCTCTTGTGTGGCAACAACATTTACTGTACCTACTCCTCCTTTCTCTTTTCCCATATTCCTAATCTAACTTTCCCAAAAAAACTTCAAACATTTTCCAGCAATAACGTAATGGCTGAGAACAGTCAAGGTAGATCACCAGGGTACACTCAATTATAACTCAACCTGCTCCTCCTGTTGCCAGGTAATGAGAGCAACAAGAGAAAGTCAGAGCCTTTGCACTCCTTCCATGAGGAGCCAGAAACCAATACCTGAAAGTCTACTGCCAAAGCCTCCCAAGCTGCTGCTTAAAAAGTCCACATGCCAAATGGACAAAGAGATTTACCATGCCAGGTGACAGAAGTGAGAATCCACAGAAGCACCAATCACTTGGCAGTTGAGTTTCTTAAAGTCTTCTGCTCTATCACTGAAAGCAATGATCTCCGTGGGGCAGACAAAGGTGAAGTCAAGAGGGTAAAAGAAGAACACAACATATTTTCCTGGGGGGAAAAAAAAATGGGAATTATCGGTTAGCCTCTGAAACGGACTTCCTTGCTTTATAGAGAATAAGTTAAAGACATTTTCCTATGGAAAAAGAAGTTTTCTTTTTAAGTTGATGACAGACAAAATCATCACTAAATGCCAAGATATTCAATATAGATGTCGCCTAGTAGCTATTTTTATAACTTGTTGCAGCAGGAAGACTTGCTGAAAAAGACCTGCTGAAAAAAGTTCCTTCCAGTTCCAGCTCTATTTTCCTGCCTCCATATTCTTAGCTGCCAGCTACAGAATAAACACTGTTTAGTCTAATTTTGATCTTCTGAGTGACTAAAATTAGCATAAACACTAAGTTCGCCAATGAAGAAAAGGATGTAATTATCTACTGGATAGCCTAATGCCAATGCTTACAAACTGCCCAGAAAAAGCTGAATTGCTGGGTTCTCCCCTGCTGTGAAGCAGTAAGACACCAATAAGAACTTAGAGCCTTTGTTATATCATCCACAATGAACCACAGTAATGATTTAAGTAATCACATATATTCCTAACACGCCTGACAGGAAGAGAAAAAAAATTTTTAAGCTCAGTGCAGTGGTGCATGCCTGTAGTCTCAGCTTCCAAGGAGGCTAAGGTGGAAGGATCCCGTGAGCCCAGGAGTTCAAGGCCAGCCTGAGCAACACAGCAAGACCCTATCTTAAAAAAACATTTATAAGACAAAAGTTACAAAAGTACTGGTAGGTGACAGAACTTTTAGCAGCAATTTTAATGAAGTCACTCAGATTACCATTGCAGTACATCTTCAAACTGGCCAGGCAGCCTCTCACACCTGAACTGTTGGAACAATTACAAATATGCACTCATTTCCAGGTAGCAGCAATATTTCAAAGTCAAAAACAAGTGGCCCTTTTTGATGTTTACTTCTTTGAAAAGCAATATCACTAGAAACTGACATCTAAACAACCTCTCCAGAGCTTTGCCTAAGAAGCACTTTGAAGCCTCTGCAGGTCAAGCCCTAGAGGGCAGAGAGCAGCTCCTCCTAGATCTCCTCCTTATACCCCTGGGCCAGGGTCTCCTCCCTAGGGTGCTGGTATTTAACTTGTTTGCCAGAAGAAGCCCCAACAACCAAGCGTGATATGTCAAGCAACCTAGTCAAATGTTCTACGCAAACGGCAAATTCCAGGAATTAATACTATACCACCAACAAAGTATACTTAAGACCTGAGTTTCAGGTTTGCGTTCTAAGGAAATCTATATCCTCGATTGTCCCAGGAATCTCAAAAGAACTTGCCAAGTGTCTGTATGAAACTAGGACAACAGGAAAGGAAGCTGTTCCAACTGCAACATCAATTTTCCTCTGGGGGCAAAACAGTCAAGGGAATGTATCTAAGCCTTCTGCCTAATGCAATACCTTTGACACATAAAGTTCCCCAACAAACTGAACAAGCACTATCACAACTCCAAAGACTTGAGCTTAGACTTTAAATGTAGAAGGCCTCTTGTAACAACAGATAATAATGAGAATTTCTCCAATAATGCAATTGTGGAGTACTGAAAAGATAATCGAACTAATATGTCCAGCCATAATGAAACATGTGCTTTTTCCATAAGTGGTCTGGACCCAGGATACATATCCTGTGAGCACTGCTGAATATCACCACTTCAACAGGAAAGCAACAGCCTCATGATCTAAAGATTCCATCCTAGGAGACATAAAACATTTTACAGTCAAACATAACAATGACAAAGCACAACATGTACTCACCATCAAATTGGTATTAATGGATAAACACTTATGTGCACATATAGCAGTAATATTCATTGGGTGTTGGGCAGGTGGGAGGGAGAAGGGAGGGATGGTTATATTCACACCTAAAGGATGTGTGATGATATGCACCATTTGGGGGATGGACACGCTTCAAGCTCCGACTCTGGTGGGGCAAAAGCAATATATGTAACCTAAACATTTTTACCCCTGTAATATGCTGAAATTAAAAAAAAAGAAAAAAAAGTAACAGTGACACAAATCTAACAAGCCATCCCTAGATTACAAAATAATTCCACCTCAATGAGTCCAATGTAGTTACTTTTACCTTTGTAGTCAGATAGGCTGATATCTTTGAACTGACCATCTGGCATAACAGCTGTGGCTTTGAAGTTGGGGGCCGGGTGCCCAATTTTGGCATTTCCTGAAGACATGTTGCTATTAGCTGGAAAAGACAACAGAAAAATTAGAAACAAGCCTTATTTTTCTAGATAACCAGCAACCTTCACCTACTTAGAGACTCTGCTATAGAACAATCAAAGAATTGTCCAGTGGCCCTGAATACATTAAATTTTATATTAGTAAGAAGTGCAGGACAGCAGTCAAAGATCACAAACTGAACTTTCCAACTTTTGGAACAAAACAAGCCTCTGAATCTCAGCCTTTGTTTTCATTTAAAAACAGCAAGGCAATTTCTTTGTAAATTGAGGTCATCCTTGTGACTCTTTATGAGCCTTTGTTTATGCAATGGCAGTTTATTCTGTATATTACACAGAAGCAGAGAAAAAAAAAAAAACATGCAGCATAGTGTGAGGGGAGGTGAAGATTCTCAAACCAGAACACAAATATACAATGCCACAAAAAGTAACGTTCCCCTTTATCTGCACTGTGCCTCCATCTGCCTTCATTATGTGGGAAGCACTTGACTTTTCTCCAGGTAGATTTGTCCAACCCAGCACACAACCTAAAACCAATCCAACATTTTAAGAGGCAAGACCAAGATACTGGCATCTGCTCAACTGCAACACTTTTGGTACTGTGTTTAAGCCCTAGAAGTCCTTTCAAAAATGGGTTCCTGACCTTGGGGCTAATATCTTGAGGCATAAATAAGTAGAACAACAGTCAATTTGTTGCTGAAAGCAACATTGCACCATATTCACTCAGGTCAACACCGAGATAAGGAGTTTAACCCACTAAGTCATGGTCTGAAAGTTTTTCCAACAAGTCCGAATTCTCGGTTCACCACATCACAACCAAAAGAAATCTTGTAAAATGGATCATTGCGAACTTTTTACTGCTTATTAAAAAAAAAAAATCTTTTAACACCTATAACAAAAAAAGGGAACACAACTTGGCAACCACTACAGGGTGTGACCCTAAATGGCCTTCTCATCCAAACCTGCTTTTCCAGGTGCCCCCCCCCCAACGTCCAGGGCCCAACCAAACCGGGGTAAAGGATGCACGACTTCTAGCTGGTGCAGGGCACCTTGAAGGGATCTGCCCAGAAACACAGGAGAACCCCTTAACTCCTCTTTAGGTACCCTCCTGCCATTCCCATAATCACCCCCGTCCTAGCCCTTTGGAAAGAGCCAGCAGAAAGAGTGCACAGTCCTCAACGAGGCATTTGGGATCATCAGAAACTTTATTTTCCACGGAACGGAAAATAAAGACAGTTGAAAGGGAATCTTAGTGCCTGAAGCTCCGCCGCTAGTCAGCTCAGGGACGGGAACAGCCTTTACCCCGTCACATGATGGTCAGACCGCCTTTTACGGCCAAAGGTCAGGATGCAGGTCCATTCAAGAAGCTTTCCGAACCCACCCCAGCCCTGCAGGAGGCTGAGTCGAGGAGACAGAGACAGGCACTGACACCACCACCACCACCACCACCCGAACCACACCACCGCAAGCTAATCATCGCCCTATGCTCGGGTTGCCGGGGGAAGAGATTCGAATCAACGGAAGCCTTGAGCCACTCCCATCATCACCCCCGCCCTAGCACTTCGGAAAGCACCAGCAAAAAGAGTGCGCAGTCCTTAGCAAGGGCATTTGGGATCATCAGAAACCCCATTCCACAGACCAGAAAATAAAGACAGCTGAAAGGGAATCTTAGTGCCCGAAGCTCCGCCGCTAGTCCACGCTCAGGGACGGGAACAGCCTTTACCCCGTAAAATGATGGTCAGGCCGCCTTCTACAGCCACAGGCCAGGATACAGGTCCATTCAAGAAGCTTTCCGAACCCTTCCAGCCCGGCAGGAGGCTGAGTCGAAGACACCCCACCACCGCTACCAGCCCGACCCCCGCCGCGACAAGCCCATCAACAGCCTGTGCTCGGGTTGCCAGGGGAAGAGGAGACTCGACTCGAGAGAAGCCTTGGGGTTCAACCAGGTCCCGGCACACATTGGGGTGAACACGTGGGCGTTCATATGGCGCCCGAGCTCTCCCGGCCGCCAGGCCTTAACTGGCCGGCCGCTTTATGCGCCACAGCAACCCCACCTGAGGGCGGGCGGGCCCAAAGGAGGAGAAAAAGGCGACAGGCGGGGTGTGGGACGCTGCGCCTCGCTCCGCCGTGGCTGCGCTGCCCACAGACTCACCTGCCCAAACAGAAATCGTCGACAAGCAAGTCACCCACACCACCGAAGAAGACGACTCGCAAAGCGCGCGCGGGGCGCTGCCTATATAGCCTGTAAGGCTCTCGCGAGAGTTACAGGGGGCCCGGGTGTGGGAGGAGAACGGAGCGGAGGGGGGTGGGGGGGAGTCTGTCCGAGCCCCGCCATGCCCCAGCGTGCCCCTCCGGAATGACTCAGCGCTTTCCCTCCCTGGGGCGGGCGTGGGCCCAGAAGGAACTAATCCTCCTCCCAGCCGCGGATGGCTGAGGTTGAAGAGAGGGGCGCCCTTTTGACTGACCCCAAATCCAGATGCTAATCCGGGATCTCTTTGGAGAACCAGGATTTTCTTTATTTCTGTGATCCCTGTGCACTGTGCCCTCAATGCTAGCTGCTACCCCCATTTAATCCCACCAAGCCCTGAGAACTATCTAAATATTTCTAAAGTTCGCAGCCTCAGCCCTATGGTTGATCCTCAGTAACCTTCATTACTTAGACACTCTTCCTCATTGTTATCTTTGATTACAGGGTTGCTGCTTTCTATCTCCTATTCATTCTTTCCACTGAGACTGAAGGAAATCTGATCATATCACTCTTATTATTTGTGGTTTTAAAAAACTGTGGCTAGGAGGGACTGGCGGGGTGGCTCACACCTGTTATCTCAGCGAGACTCTTTCCTTGAAGGAAGGAGTTCGAGACCAGCCTGGGCAACATAGCGAGATTCCGTCTCTACCAAAAAAATTTTTTTTTTCATTATCCAGGCGCGGTAACATGGGCCGGTAATCCTACCTACTCCAGAGGATTGCTTGAGCCTGGCAGTTCGAAACTGCAGTGAGCTATGATCGCTCCACTGCACTCCAGCCTAGGCGACAGAGCAAGACTCTAGTCTCAAAAAGAAAAAAAAAAGACAAAAAATAAAACTGGGGCTCTGTAGTCAATTTCTTGAGTTAAAATTCCTCACTTTCATTTTATGTGTGACCTTGGGCAAATCTTAATTCTGTTACACCTTGCTTTTCTCACCTGTAAAATGGGAATAACATTAACACTTCACTGAAGTAATCTATGTAGCTCATTTAGCATTTGGCACAGTACCTGGTTTTCTTGTCTTGTCTTTTTTTTTTTTTTCCAGAGAGAGGAGGTATCACCATGTTGCCTAGGTTGGTCTTGAGCTGCTGGCCTCAAGTGATCCTCTTGCCTTGGCCTAAACAACCACATCTGGTCCGTAGTTCTTATTATACATTAGAAATGTTAGCTAAGATGTTACTATAACTCTTCCATCATCCTCACCTATAACACCCAGAACAGAGGGTAGCTGTTTCAAGCCTTCAGGCTTTTGTTCAAAACTGGAAAACCCATTCCCTCCCAACTGGGCTAGAGAAAGCATGTCTTTGAAAACTCAGTTGAAGCATTACTTCCTCTGAAGCTGTTCCTGATGCTGGCTCATCCCCAGAATTTACCATTCCCCTCCTTTGTGTCCAAACAATAGCCTGTATAGCTAAAAAAAGAAAATCTTTTTAAGTTATTTCACTTTTTATATGTCTGCCTCTCCCTGCCAGACTAACTTTCTGGAGGGTAGGATTTGGGTTACATCTATCTCTGTGTCCCCAAGTCACAACATGGCATCTAACATAAAACAGAAGCTCAGTCGGTAAGTATTTAATAAATGATATTATGTCCCTCTCTCTGTCCCCAACCACCACCAACTCCCTTGGCCTTTGTAGTAGGATAAGAAATGAGGAAGTGCTGTGTCACGCTGGTTGAGCATCTCTATTTTTATTTATCATCCTATCTTGCAGTAGTGATTTGTTTGTTTTTTCCTTCTCTGCCAGAGGCTGAACAGTTATTTGGCATTATTCATTTCTTTCTGGCAGGGGTAGGAACAAAGAAGCTCAGAGCTTAATAATGAATAATTATTGGCTATGAGCAGACTAAACCAACAACAGACAATGATACTTCGGCCACAAGAAAATTGCCATGTATCGTATCTACCATGTGCCAGGCACTTAAGCTTATTTGTCTCATTTAAGAGCCAAAAGAGACAAACACACAGTGGTGCTTGCCTGTAGTCCCAGCTACTCAGGAGGCTGGGGCAGGAGGCCTCACTTGAGCCTAGGAGTTTGAGGCTAGCCTGGATAGTATAGTGAGACTGTGTCTCTTTAAAAAAAAAAAGTTATCCTGGCCCAGAGAAATGTTAACAATCTAATCTAGCCCCTTGGGAATATATATATATATATATATATATATATATATATTCGAAATAGCTGGACAGAACACTGAAAAGAGAAGAATACTGTTGAACACTTGCCTGTGTGATTGCAGGGTCTCCCCAGAGAATAGCGAAGCTTTCAGAACTTGGGGGAAGAGGCTTTCTCACAGAGTCTGGTATATACTTCTAGCTCTCTCTTTTTTTTTTTTAAGGCTAGTCAAGTGAAGCAATGGGAGTGGAGAAGGAACAAAGGAATCTGTGAAGGGTAGTGATCAATTAGTTGTAAACACCACTGCACTGGGGCCAGCCCTCTAGCTCTACATTTACACATACCCCATTATATTCTTTTCATTTGCTCACCAGTAGCCTGGGAAGGATTCTTCCTGTTTTACTTATCTTTGTAGTACCAATCCTAGCACAGTAACTGGTATAAAAGGACTTAATAAATATTAGAATGTATTGAAGATTTTCAAGATGTGGAATTAAATGATTCAAACTATGTTTTAGGAAGATGACTCTGGCAGCTGTGTGCTGGAAGAGTTTAATGACTAGAAAATTAGGCAAAGAGACCAATTGGGAGGCCACTGCAATGGTCTAACCAAGAGAAATCTCAGAACTGTAATGTGAAGTTGGCATCAGGATGGAAAGAAGGAAAAACAAGGGATATTTCTGCAGGCTTTAGGATTAATTGGATTTAGAATGAGAGGAAAGAGTTAGATCTGATACCTTGGTTTCTTGGTGACATGAGTGATGTCATTAACCAGTGACATTGGAAACACTGGAGGAGAAGCAGGTTTAAGGTTAAAAACAATGATAACCAGATAGGAAAAAGAGCCCTAATTTGTAGGATTTGCCTTCTTCCATGTTGTAAATATTCCCATTGTAGTTGATTTCAAGCTAAATGTATGATATCACTGAACACAGTTGAAAAGAGATGTACAGTAGCACATAATTAGGTAGGTAATACTTCTACTATACAGATATAATAGATATAACCTCAAGAGTATGGATAATGCTGAATATTTATTACCTTTGTTTATAATATAAATTATTTCAATTTAAGTTTGTATAATTTAGTTTTTAATAATGACTGTTTCACAACTGGCAAACAAAATTTCTGAAAATTTGTTGATCCACTTTTACGAATCAATACTAGCTACCAAAAATGTCAAAAGTCAAATAGCTGGCTGGAGTAGACCACTGATCTTAACACACAGTGAAAGACCCCAGCCTGACTCTAATAAGAACCCTGTTGCTATGAATTGAATGTTTGTGTTTCTCTAAAATTCATGGTGGAACATAAAACCCATGAGGGCTCTGGCCTCATGAATAGGATTAGTGCTCTTAGAGGCTTCAGAGAGCTGCCTGGCCTTTCCATCTCTTCTGCCATGTGAGGACATAACATTTGTCACTTCTTCCATGTGGGGACACAGCCACATGGCACCATCTTGGAAGCGAAGAGCAAGCCCTTATCAGATGCCAAATGTGATGGTGCCATTATCTTGGACTTCCCAGAACTATTCCTCATAGTTCCCTTCCTAGAACTATGAGGAATAAATTTCTACTATTTATAAATGAAAAGAAAAAAACAAGCCTTTATTGAGTAATACCTGTACTGTTTTACAGATGAGGCACCTGAAGCCCAGAGAATTTAGGTAAATTGTCCAAGGTCACAGCTAATGGGTGTTAGAGCCAGATTCCATCCCAGGCAGCAGAGCCATCATATTGTATAGTATGCAAGTATGATATTTATATAGACTATAATGTTAATGGTACCCTCTGGAGTTGTGTTTCACAGTGGTCTGACCAGGCTATGTGACTCTGGAGACCACCCTACTACTGCCTCCTCTCTTAAGGGAGAATGTCAGTTTGGTTTGGGACAAGCAACACTGAGATGCTCATTAGACATCCAGGTGGAGGTGCCCAGAGGTTACCTTTAGAGATGTAGATATGAGAATTGGCAGCACAGAAATTTAGTTAGATATTAATATTTACTGTGCATCTCTTTACTGTAAGCCTACCTCTCTGTTAGGTGCCAGACATGCAAAGATGAATAAGACCATCTCCTGAGTGTTTTGAAGGATCACTAAAGAGTTAGTTTAAGAGAAGTGAGAGAAGAGTTCCAAGCAGAAAAAAACAGCAAAAGAGGTAGGAAACAGTATAATATATCTGGGCAACTACAAATAGATCAATATTAGTAGAATATAAATGCCAAAAACTAGAATGCAGAGAGAAAGAACATAGAGATAGATTATGATGTATATCTCAATTCGGGCTAAGGATTTTGGATTTTATCCCAGTGGGTAAGATTGATTATGAGAGTGTAGAAAGAAATTAAGTTTTGAATAGGAGAATGATCACATCTGGTTATATTTTCAATCATTCTGGCAGCTGCAGAGAGAACAGCTATAGAGGAACAAGAAAATATGGGATAAGGAAACCTAAGCAGACTGTTGCCACGACCAGGAGAAAAGAGGTCATAAACCTGAAGGAGGGCAGTGGTGCCAGGGGTGGAGAGATGGGATTAGGTGGCAAAATTTGCAAGATCTGGGCATCAGATATGGGATTGAAGGAGAGGAAGGAGTTAAAGATGAGTCCCAGGGGAACTGGGTGAAAATGGTACAATTCACAGAAACGTTATGAAGCAGACTTCGGGGGAAGATGGTGAAGAGCCCACTTTGGCACATATTGAATTTGGGATTCCAGGCAGAGATGGCCATGCAGCAGTCAGAAGTGTGAAAACTTGAAAGAAAAGCTATAGGAAAGCAGGGACCCCTACCTACATGTTCATCATGTTATAACTCTAATACCTTGCAGCATGGTTCATGGCTCATGGTAGGTACAATAAATATTTGTTTAATAAATTATATATATTGATTTCAACATTGTGTACAATGTCAAGGATACTTGAAACTATGGGAGTAAATGAAATCCCTGAGAAAGAGGTGAGAGGTGAGCCAAGATCAGAACCTCAGAGAATGTTTATGGGAGTAGGAGGAGGAAAAAAACAATCAAAGGCAATGCAAAACAAAAATAAAAATAACCAAAACAACCTTTTGTGGGTAAACAGTTACTGATGAACATGAACTGTTTCTACCAAGAATAATTTCCTTTGGTTCTCGTTATTAGCACTGGAATTTTTTTGAACCTGGGAAAGGGTAACAAAAAAGGAGTTAAGGAGTTAACTAGTAGATATACAAGCTGCCACCTGTGAAATTTATATAATAACTTGTCTCTAAAATCCTTTAAACTAAAAAGAATTTCTATCAATAAATTGCTGGTTGGTGAGGGCTATAGATAGGGATTTGTTAGGAAGAACTGCTTAGGATCAGGGCAGCCATTGAGAAAATGCTTGTATGAGTCATAGTTTGCTCTGTTTTTTAGAAATGAGGGCCTTAAATTTTTTCTCTGCCCAATTCAAATAAATATGGCTCTTCTTCTCTGGGCAAAGCACTGGTTCTCAGCCCAGGTCTTCAGAAAATAGAGCTTCTTCTATCTATTATCTTAAAGTAATATTCTCAAACATGAGTAACCTGAGGTACCTTGTGAAAGAAATAGAATTTGTGAGGCTCTTCAATGTTGGTTTAATTTATTAAATTAATTTTTTTTTGAGGCAGGTTCTCACTCTGTCCCCCTGGATAGAGTGCTATGGCGTCACTGTAGCTCACTGAACCTCAAACTCCTGGGCATAAGCAATCTTTCTGCCTCAGCCTCCCGAGTAGCTCAGACTACAGGCTTACAACCATCACACCCGACTAATTTTTTCTGTTTTTGGTAGAGACAGGTCTTGCTCTTGCTCAGGCTGGTCTTGAACTCCTGACCTCAAGCCATCCTCCTGCCCCAGCCTCCTGGAGTGCTAGGATTACAGGCATGAGCCACCTCACCCAGCTTAAATTTAATTATTTATCTTTCTTTAATTTTATTTGGTTTTTTCATTCAAACTAATATTTTACTAGGTTGCCCCATGATGCAATATTGAAAATAATTTTAGGCCAGGCGAGGTGGCTCACGCCTGTAATCCTAGCACTCTAGGAGGCCGAGGTGGGCAGATTGCTCGAGGTCAGGAGTTCAAAACCAGGCTGAGCAAGAGCGAGACCCCGTCTCTACTATAAATAGAAAGAAATTAATTGGCCAACTAATATATATAGAAAAAATTAGCCGGGCATGGTGGCGCATGCCTGTAGTCCCAGCTACTCGGGAGGCTGAGGCAGCAGGATTGCTTGAGCCCAAGAGTTTGAGGTTGCTGTGAGTCAGGCCAACGCCATGGCACTCACTCTAGCCTGGGCAACAAAGCGAGACTCTGTCTCAGAAAAAAAAAAAAGAGAAGAAAATAATTTTAAATAGTTCCATGAAAATATTTTCCTTGTTATTTACTATTATCCTTGCTGCTGATGAACTACTGCAAGTTGGAACAGTATACAAGATGGGATCCTGCAAGTAGCACCTTCCACGAATATGGTCCTGTCTGCTACAGTGCAGCTTCTTTTGGATTCTGCATACCTGTACTGCTTATGCCCTGGGATGATGACTCAATTCTTCCACCATCTTTTTCTCTGTTCAAGCTAGCATGAAACCTTTGTTCATACAGTGTTCACTGACATCATCTAGACTTCACTTTATAAAGCAGTAGTTACATATCTACACTAATTTGGTGTGGGGGACAATTACCTGTCTCTTTAACAGCCTTCTTCATAGCTAACTAGCTATAACAAGTAAGGCAATTCAATTGGATGAGTATAGTGCAGATGTCCTATGACAGTGATCATTTTAACATTAGGACTTGCTAACCTAATAGCAGCCTGCCATAAACTTATAAACCATTAAAGTTAAACCTATAAACCATTAAAGCTAAATGCTTTCATGTACTTGTAACAATAAATGCAAAATAAAATCATGGAAACCACAATCACAAGACAGCACTCATTTATGAGGTCATCCAGATGATTCAGAGTATGTTTATGTTAATTTTTTTTAGATTATCCTAAAAGAAAAACATTTAACAATTCTCAGAGAACACTTGAATCCTTAAATTTATAAGGATTCAATTTATAAAGTTATATTTGAACATACAGAGGCCTACAGATATGAATTCGAGAAACATTATCAAGGATGATATATTTGTTAAAATTTAGTACAGCTGAAAGTAACAGATGAACTGCAAATAACAAGCTTAACCAAATAGGGGGTTAATTTTTCCCATTTAACAAGTAGAGACCCACCTGTAATCCTAGCACTCTAGGAGGCTGAGGTGGGAGGATTGTTTGAGGTCAGGAGTTCAAGACTAGCCTGAGCAAGAGTGAGACCCCCCCCACCTTCTCTACTAGAAATAGAAAAATCAGCTGGATGTTTTGGTGGGGACCTGTAGTCCCAGCTACTTGGGAGGCTGAGGCAGGAGAATCTCTTGAGCCCAGGAGTTGGAGGTTGAAGTGAGCTTTGATGACACCACTGCACTCTACCCAGGGTAACAGAGTAAAACTCTGTCTCAAAAAAAAAAAAAAAAAAAAACACAAGTAAACAGGTAGAGGCTGGGCACTGTGGCTTACACCTATAATCTTAGCACTTTGGGAGGCAGGAGGATTGCTTGAGGTCAGGAGTTCAAGACCAGCCTGAGCAAGAGCAAGACCTCATCTCTACAAAAAAATAGAAAACTTAGCCAGTTGTGGTGGTATACACCTGTAGTCTTAGCTACTTGGGAGGCTGAGGCAGGAGGATTGCTTGAGGCCAGGAGTTTGAGGTTGCAGTAAACTATGTTGATGCCACTACACTCTAGCCTGGGCAACAGAGTGAGACAAGAAGACAGTCCAAGGCTGGTATGAACATTCCATGCTGCTATCAGGGACCCAGATTTCCTTTAACTTTCTGTTCCCAAAGCCCTGGCAAGCAGCTTTTATTCTTATGATTACCTTATAGTCACAAAATGTCTACTCTGCTTCAAACTCTATGCCTGTATTTCAGGCAGCCTAAAGGAATAGGGGCGATAACCGGGAAGCAAAGCATTCCAGAAGCATTCAGTTTACATATCATTGGCCAGAACTGTCATATACCTACTCCTAGCTGTAACTGGGGCTGGATATTGTGTCAATTAGTTGGGCATATTACAACTCCTAACAAAATTTGAGATTTGGCCGGGTATGGTGGCTCACACCTGTAATCCTAGCACTCTGGGAGGCTGAGGCAGGAGAATTGCTCAAGGTCAGGAGTTCAAAACCAGCCTGAGCATGAGTGAGACACCCCCCCCCCCGTCTCTACTAAAAATAGAAATAAATTAATTGGACAACTAAAAATATATATAGAAAAAAAATTATCCAGGCATGGTGGCTCATGCCTGTAGTTCCAGCTACTCGAGAGGCTGAGGCAGCAGGATTGCTTGAGCCCAGGAGTTTGAGGTTGCTGTGAGCTAGGCTGATGCCATGGCACTCTAGCCCGGGCGACAGAATGAGACTCTGTCTCAAAAAAAAAAAAAATTTGAGATTTTGTTAGTAAAGAAAGAAGGGAGAAGGATATTGGATAGGCAACCAGAGTGACTGACCTTAATGGAATTAGAAAGAAGCTTAGGATTCTGACTGTGGCCATGTATGTATGTTGAGACATCAGAGAAAAAGAGACTAAATTGTATTACTTGGGTTTTTTTTTTCCTAACCTTGCTAAGGGTGGCAATTTGCTTTATTTAAATTACTTTATATTTATATAATATGGGTCTCCGTGTTATACAGCTTCAAAGGGTAATAGTATTCATATTGTTTTCGCTATGAATAGTGCTTCTGAAATTGTGTAACACAGCAACCCCATTTGTAGTATGCTTTTAGTGTTGCAAATCTTTCATGGAGTGATATATAACTCTTAGTTACTTGCACAATTACATATCTAAATATAAACTGTTACCTCCTCGAAAAATATAGAGCCCTAGACCCTGAGATTTGGAAGGAACCACAGTTAACTAATTCAACAATTAAGTTCCCACATGTGCCTGCATTGTCCTAGGTCCTGTGGTCTTTGCCCTGCACTGAACACGGAGCTTCACATCTAACCTTCTACTCATTTATAAGAATCCTATCTTCAATGATCTGACAGTCACTGGGCCTTCTTCTAGGATTATCCAGTTATAACCCTTTCTGTCTTGGTTACCCTCTTCCAGGTGTTCGTATTGGTGCTCTCTGGGCTGTCCATAGCCCCTAAAAGTGGGCAAAAACTCAGCTTCATGGAACTGTGGTTCCATGAAGCTGAGTTTTAGCTATGTAGAATACAGCAAAACTGTCTCTCTACCTTGACCTACCCACGAAGTTCTGGAGTAATTTATTACACAACGATAGAAAACTCAGATCCCAGGTAACTCCCCCAGCTTCAATTGTCTCCTCATTAAAATGGTATGACAGAGTTCTCTCTGGCACAAAGTGTGTGCTTAACACACAATAATTGCTATCTTCATCATCATTGTCATTATTATCTATGTTAAAATTTATTGGTTTGGCTTCAACCCATCTTTGAGTCTATCAAAAAATAAATGAAGCTAGGTGTAGTGGAAGATCACTTGAGCGCAGGACTTCAAGACCAATCTGGACAAGCAGGACCTAGTCTCTAAAAAATAATTTTTTTCAGGCCAGGTGCAATGGTTCATGCCTGTAATCCCAGCACTTGAGAGGCCAAGGCAGGAGGATTGCTGGAAGCCAGGAGTTTAAGACCAGGCTGGGCAACATAGTGAGATCCCGTCTCTACAAAAAATTTTTTTAAGTAGCCAGGCATGGTGGAACATGCCTATAGTCCCAACTACTTGGGAGGCTGAGGTGGGAGGATTCCTTGAGCCCAGGAGTTCAAGGCTACAATGATTGACTTCTAAGAAGCATCAAAAAAAAAAAAAAGGCTGCAATGAGCTATGATCCAGCCTGGGCAAGAGAGCAAGACCCTGCCTCAAATAATAATAATAATACATTTTTTAAGATTCATAAAATGTATTGTATTTAAGTAGTTCTCTACCTAATCTTTATTTGAACTTGTTTTTTCTGTTTCTGCCTCAGCCTCCAAAAGTGATAGGATTACAGGCATGAGCCTGGCATGAACTTGTTTTTGAGTTTACATTGACTTCCACTCATATTTTTGGTTTTTTATTTTAAAAAATTTGACATCTTGATTTCTACATTTTCAATAGATTCCAATCTTAAATTCAAATATTGACTTGGTATTTGTTGTTCTTCTGTCGCTGTCCTATTTTATACTGAGCTGCTGCTTTTTATTATTAAGTAAGGCATGCATTTAAGATATTGAACTCTATGGATATTAGGCTCAAGTTTTCATCTTCCTCCCATGCCCAGCTAGAAACATAAAGTGTTCTTCTCTTCCTCCATCTTCCTTTCCTTCTAATTTTTTGAGATCTAGAATGAAAACCCAGATACAGTCCAGACCAGAGCAGTAAAAGGAATGTGTCCAAACTGGATCAACCAGTGCTTGCTTGGCAGCACATATACTAAAATTGGAACAATACAGGGGAGATTAGCATAGTCAAAAAAAACAAAAAAAAACCCAAAAACTGAATCAACCTTGAGGTAGTTGTGAGCTAGACCAACAGAGAAATTTCAGCTTAAGTTTATAGAATTAAAGTTGGCTTTTACCTCTAACCACCTGACAATTCAAAGACTAATTACTTCTCAGATTCTTTCTTTTTCTTTTCTTTTTTTGAGACAGAGTCTCTCTCTGTTATCCTAGCTAGAGTGCGGTGGTGTCAGCCTAGCTCACAGCAACCTCAAACTCTTGGGCTCAAGCAATCCTCCTGCCTCAGCCTCCTGAGTTGCTGGGACTAAAGGGGTGTGCCACCGTGCTTGGCCACTTCTCAGATTCTTTTTTGCAGAACTAAATCCCCATAAACAGGGCCTGGCGCAGTGACTCAGATCTGTAATCCTAGCACTCTGGGAGGCCGATGCAGGAGCATCCCTTGAGCTCAGAAGTTTGAGACCAGTCTGAGCAAGAGCAAGACCTGGTCTCTACTAAAAATCGAAAAAATTAGCAGCCTTGGTGGTGAGCGCCTGTAGTCCCAGCTCCTCCTCAGGAGACTGAGGCAGGAGGATCACTTGAGCCCAGGAGTTTGAGGTTACAATGTGCTAGCCTGACACCAAGGCACTCTAGTCTGGGTGACAGAGTGAGACTCTGTCTCAAAAAAACAAAACAAAACAAAATACAAATCCTTATAAAGTTATTTCTCAACCTCAGCACTATCAACATTTTAGGTCTGATAATTCTTTGTCATGGAGGGGCTGTCCTGTGCATAACAGTATGTTTAGCCTATCCTAGTCTCTGCTGTCTAGATGCCAGTAGCATTTCCCCCCTCCCCACATTACCTGCTGTCCGCCCCCCCCCTTAAGAATCGCTGAGAATCGCTGAGTTAGAGAAAGTCATATAAATGACTAGAGGACTCCTAGCCTCCTAGCCCATTTAAGCTTCTGACCTATTTGTCCTGGCTGGCAGAGTGAGCTCTGCCTGGAAGCAGGGGAAAAAAGTCCCTTACTTCTTTCATGTATACATACCTTACTTCTAGCCATCTTGGCCAAAGCTTCCAGGAAAGAGAAGCTTAGCCAGGATGGATGGCCAAGCTTTCCAGAAGCACTACAATTAAGAGAGTGATAAGGCCGGGCGCGGTGGCTCACGCCTGTAATCCTAGCTCTCTGGGAGGCCGAGGTGAGCGGATTGTTTGAGCTCAGGAGTTCGAGACCAGCCTGAGCAAGAGCGAGACCCCATCTCTACTATAAATAGAAAGAAATTAATTGGCCAACTAATATATATAGAAAAAATTAGCCGGGCATGGTGGCACATGCCTGTAGTCCCAGCTACTTGGGAGGCTGAGGCAGCAGGATTGCTTGAGCCCAGGAGTTTGAGGTTGCTGTGAGCTAGGCTGACGCCATGGCACTCACTCTAGCCTGGGCAGTAAAGTGAGACTCTGTCTCAAAAAAAAAAAAAAAAAAAGAGAGTGATGATATTGAGACTAGAAAGACTCACACCCACTGCACTGTGTCTTTGGCTTGCTCTTAAGAGCCACTCTGCCATTGACAGATGGGAGAGAAAAGGAGATGTGATAGAAGGTTCTGAGGGCACCAACACCAGTACATAGGCGTGGCCTGGCTTGTCTTTGGACTTAGAGAGCCAGATGTCTGGCTTCTGACTGGGAACCTTCCTGCCGTCAGCAACCTAAGAGAGAATTAAATATGCGCGATGTTGAGAAAGGCAAGAAGATTTTAGTTCAGAAGTGTGCCCAGTGCCACACTGTGGAAAAGGGAGGCAAGCACAAGACTGGGCCAAATCTCCATGGTCTCTTTGGGAGAAAGACAGGTCAGGCGGCTGGATTATCTTACACAGACCCCAGTAAGAACAAAGGCATCACCTAGGAAGAGGATACACTAATGGAGTATTTGGAGAATCCCAAGAAGTACATCCCTGGAACAAAAATGACCTTCGCCGGCATTAAGAAGACTCTGTCTCAAAAAAAAAAACAAAACCAAAACCTGTTAAAGGTTGGTTTTATATTTAGATTTATATAACTGGTTGTGTGAATATATTTAAATACTAGGGAAATCCCTTCACTGTCTTGGAACCAAGCAAGACTCACTGGTGTTTTATTTTATTTTATTTATTTTTTTTGAGACAGAGTCTCACTTTGTTGCCCAGGCTAGGGTGAGTGCCATGGCATCAGCCTAGCTCACAGCAACCTCAAACTCCTGGGCTCAAGCAATCCTGCTGCCTCAGCCTCCCGAGTAGCTGGAACTACAGGCATGCGCCATCATGCTCGGCTAATTTTTTCTATATATATTGGTTGGCCAATTAATTTCTTTCTATTTATAGTAGAGACAGGGTCTCGCTCTTGCTCAGGCTGGTTTTGAACTCCTGACCTCAAGCAATCCGCCTGCCTCGACCTCCCAGAGTGCTAGGATTACAGGCGTGAGCCACCTCGCCTGGCCAAGCCTGGCGTTTTAATTTGTGTTTATTAGCCTATTAAAAGCGAGAGCTGGAGATAAGGTAACAATGTTTACTTTATATATTTTTGGTCTTCACTATGCCAATCTAATTTCCCTATGCCAATCTAATTTCCCCATAAATAAAATGCTCCCTTTTATTTATTGAAAGGCATTTTAGTGTGGTTTATGTGTAATATCAAATAAAGAATATTTAACACTTCTCACATTTGATAGATAATCTATAAGGTTAAATGCTTTTAAAAGTCAATGTGACAAGAAATAGCAAATTAAACTTTCGAATTCTTTACTACGTAAGTCAGACTAAGTTATAATTTAGGATTGTCTTTAAACAGCTCTTCAGAAACACATAAAACTGTAGAACTTCTGTATATGTGTGATTGGTAATGGTGCTTTTGCCAACTAATTAGAAGGATTAAAGTAGAGGAGGTATACACAAATTTAAAAATTATGTGTGACCATAACTTAATTAAAAACAAAATCACACACACACACAAAGAAGGCTCTGAGAAACCATACAGATGGAAAAGGAGGGCTTTACCTATGAGCAAGAAGGCTTCACTTTGATTCATTCCTTCCCCTAATAACCATGTCTCTCACCAGAAGGTATGATCCTGTCCTTCATGGTATGCTTAGCCACGTTCTCTTGGCCTACCGCAGGCCATGATTCTGCAACCAGAGGCACCTCTGTAGTCTCTCCTTCCATCTTCTCTAGAGTAATGTCAGGGCTGACAGATGATTCCTAATCTGAGAACCTTAAGACCAGAGTCGGTTCGGAGGAAGGACCCTGCTATAGGGTGGAAGGGTTTGGGCACCAGACAAAAGGGACTGGTGGGAGGTCTGGTAACCTGCTCCTAACCTGCGCATCATGTATGGTTCATCAAGCCAGGGGAAAGGTTGGCCCTTTCTAATTCTGAAGTAACACAGAATAAAAAACTCAGGATGTTTTTGAAACCAAGAGATTTATCTCCCCTACCTCTTCTTCAACTTAAACAGCTCCATTTCCCCAACTGCTCCTTACTGTGACCCGATTTCCAAACCCCTGCTGATGTCTCCCAGTAGCATTCAGTTTAGCATCAAGTTCAATCCCCTTCCTTAGCTTGACACTGAGGCCTACTACCTTCTGACCCCTGGTCTCTCCTTCTTCACGTACACCTCATCTGCTCTAGCCAAAAACTCCTATTGGCAATCCTCTGAGTGTATCATGATGTTTCAGATCTCTATGCTCTTCCACATCCTGTTTGCTCTTTGCCTAACTCCTACTTATCTCTTAAAACTGGGCTTAAGCTGTTGGGCGGGGTGGCTCATGCCTGTAATCCTAGCACTCTGGGAGGCCGAGTCAGGAGGATCACTCACGGTCAAGAGTTCGAAACCAGCCTGAGCAAGAGCAAGACCCTGTCTCTACTAAAAATAGAAAGAAATTAATTGGCCAACTAAAAATACATAGAAAAAATTAGCTGGGCATGGTGGCACATGCCTGTAGTCCCAGCTACTCAGGAGGCTGAGGCAGAAGGATTGCTTGAGTCCAGGAGTTTGAGGTTGCTGTGAGCTAGGCTGACGCCATGGCACTCTAGCCAGGGCAACAGAATGAGACTCTGCCTCAAAAAAAACAAAACAAAACAAAACAAAAGCCCCAAAAAACTGGGCTTAAGTGTTACCAGTTCTGGGATACCTTTCCTGACAACCTCCCCCTTCCCTGTCTGATTTTCAGTATCTCTTCCTCTATATTTCCATCATACCCTATGCATATTTCTATCATAGATAGCACTTATCACATCATTCTGTAATTGTTGATAATTTCTTTTTCTCTTCTCTCTTCAGACCATGATCCTGATGAGTCAAGGTTATGGTGCTTGTAAGCACCTCAGAGGACTGAAGAGAAATAGACTGAGAACCATTGCACTGAACGTCTTTAGTGCTCAGTGAATGTGGAATGAATGCATGAATTTTTCAGGCAGGAGACTGATTTTAGGTGGCTTAGCCACATGTTTGGTGATCTTATTTTTGAGTGTCATATGGATGCAAAGTGGACAAGTTGAGACAGGATGCATCCTGACCTCACCCCATTCATCTGTATCTGTCATAAATGTGCAAGTCCCATATTCATGTCAGGTGCAGAGAAAGTGCTGAACAGGTATTTGCTGAATTAATCAATGACTCAATTTCCCCACTTTCAAGGACTGAGATACCTCCTTCCCTCTACCATAGGCTAGCAAGAAGATTAAATATAAAATAAAAAGATAGTTCTCCCAAGTATTTATTACTACTTTCTGAGTTCCCTGGGGGCAGAGAGCATTATGAGTCAGCCTTCACTAAAACTGAGCCAACCACAGCCACTCTGGATGGTGAGTGGGAACTGCTAACAGGAGGGAGCTTTACTTATGGGGAACTAACCTAGGCTGGAGAATCGCACTGCAACTTCTATCCTCCTCCTTCCCGGGAAGAAAAAAACTGCAGGCATTTTTTACCTGTCTAAGAATTGAGCCCCTGGTACCTTAGGTGGGACAAACCAGTGTGGGGATTTTCACTGAAGAATGTTTTTGATCAGTGTTATAAACTGGATGTACTGCTTTAATCTCAAGAGAGTTTTCAGACAGGGCCTGGTCAGGGAGCTCCAGAGCTCTAATTAGCTGCTAATTGGCCATTTAAGTAATAATATCTTGGTCTGTCCAGTGCTCAGATTTTATCTAATGAAGGAAGGTATTTTGCTTCTTTCTGGAAGCCCAGGCTTATGTGAAGCTTAATTAGTGTTTATCGAGTGCCTACTATTTCACTTCTGGGGATCTTAAAATCTCATGATCCTTTCGTCCCTCAGAAATGGACTCAAATATCTTTTCTCCAATTGGACAAGAACATGACTGAGCCAAGCAGCTTGGCTGTAATTGGTCTATGACTAGAAGGGCAGCATTATATCAAAGGCTTATCTGCTAGATTCCCTAAAAAAAGGAAATCATGGGGAAAGGGCGGCAGGTGCCATGTCTGGCCATGAGGGTGGCAAGAAGAAGCCCCTGAAACAGACCAAAAAACAGGCCAAGGAGATTGATGAGGAAGATGAGGCTTTCAAACAGAAACAGAAAGAAAAGCAGAAGAAACTCAGGAGCTAAAAGTGAAGGCCCTGGGGAGGGCCTGGCCACTGGTGGAATTAAGAAATCTGGCAAAAAGGAAGCTGTTCCTTGTGCCTGAGGTGATGGTGACCCTAGATTCCATTCTTATTTAAATATCTGTATTCAGCAGGGCGGGCTTTGGCTCATGCCTGTAATCCTAGCACTCTGTGAGGTGGAGGCGGGCAGATTGCTCGAGGTCAGGAGTTCGAAACCAGCCTGAGCAAGAGTGAGACCCTGTCTCTACTATAAATAGAAAGAAATTAATTGGCCAACTAATATATATAGAAAAAATTAGCCGGGCATGGTGGCACATGCCTGTAGTCCCAGCTACTCGGGAGGCTGAGGCAGCAGGATTGCTTGAGCCCAGGAGTTTGAGGTTGCTGTGAGCTAGGTTGACGCCACGGCACTCACTTCTAGCCTGGGCAACAAAGCGAGACTCTGTCTCAAAAAATAAATAAATAAATATCTGTATTCCCTGACCTAAAATCTTTTGCCACCTGTAGCTGGAATGAATTGTTGTCTTAGAGCCTGTTCTATATTTAGGAAAAAACTTTTATTAAAAAAAAAAATCATACAGTGACTCATGATCTCTTTAGTTGTTTCACTCAGCCATTCCCACCTTAGCTGTGAATTTAAAGTAAATCTAGGCTGGTCCGAGTGCAGTGGTGTTTACAACTAATTGATCACAACCAGTTACAGATTCCTTTGTTCCTTCTCCACTCCCACTGCTCCACTTGACCAGCCTTAAAAAAAAATAAAAAATAAAAAAAATAAAGTAAATCTAGTCCAGAATCCTACCAGAGTTTGCCCTTTGGTCTTCATTCTACTCTAAATACTGTATCACCTGGAATTAAACTAACTCATTTGGGGGCAAAAAAAAGAGAGAAAGGAAAGAGAAATCAAGTTCTCAAACCCCAGCACTAGCAGGGATGAGAGAAGTCACCTTCTTATCTTAATGAAGCAGGAAGGGCACCAGTATATACCTGGTACTTGGGACTTTAACCTTTACCCACATTCTGCCTGGAGAAGGAAATCTAGGCTGCAATGCAGGGATCTGGCTCCTGGGCTCTGTCAAGGCTGAGACAGAGCTAAAGAAGAAATCCCGGCCGGGCGTGGTGGCTCACGCCTGTAATCCTAGCACTCTGGGAGGCCGAGGTGGGCGGATTGCTCGAGGTCAGGAGTTGGAAACCAGCATGAGCAAGAGCAAGACCCTGTCTCTACTATAAATAGAAAGAAATTAATTGGCCCACTAATATATATAGAAAAAATGAGCCGGGCATGGTGGCGCATGCCTGTAGTCCCAGCTACTCGGGAGGCTGAGGCAAGAGGATAGCCTGAGCCCTGGAGTTTGAGGTTGCTGTGAGCTAGGCTGACTGCCACGGCACTCACTCTAGCCTGGGCAACAAAGGGAGACTCTGTCTCAAAAAAAAAAAAAAAAAAAAAAAAAAGAAGAAATGCCTATCTCCACCCCAGGGTCAAGCCCAGCTTACTCCCTTATCTTGCACAACCTTGACCCAGGGACAGGCACTGGCACATTGGCCTTAGGAAGCCTCAGGACTTTCATCCTCAGAGCTGAATAAGCAAAACAGAGCTAGTGCCAAGGCCACTTTTTGTTTGTGGCCTCAATAATTGTTTCTCCCACTTAACATATCATGAATGTTTTCTCATGACAATAGTTATATATCTATTTTATCCTTGCTGTGACTATATTTATCATATGGATGCACAATAATTTCTTTTGGCTATTCCCTTCCTATGAACATTTGGATAATTTTCTCTCCTTCAAACAATGCAATAAACATCATTGTCACTTTTCTACTATTTCCTTAAACTAAATCCCTTAAAATTGCTGGATCAGAAGGTATGGACATTTATTTTCATATCTATTACCAAATTACCTATAGAAAGATTATACTGTTTTGTACTTCCATCAATAATGTACAAGTAGATCCCTTTTTTCATATTACTCCCAACACTGGGACTTGATATTTTTAATTTTATCAATGTGATGGTGAAAGTGATTTGTATTTCTTTGATTATAGTATATTTGAATATCATTTTATTTATTTATTTAAATTTTTATTTTTTTTTCCCAGAGACAAAGTCTCACTCTGTTGCCCAGGTTGGAGTACAGTGGTGTCATAGCTCACAGCAACCTCAAACTCCTGGGCTCAAGCGATCCTGCTGCCTCAGCCTCCCGAGTAGCTGGGACTACAGGCATGCGCCACCATGCCCGGCTAATTTTTCTAGTTTTTGTAGAGATGGGGTCTCATTATTGCTCAGGCTGGTCTTGAACTCCTGGCCTCAAGCGATTCTCTTGACTCGACCTCCCAAAGTGCTAGGATTAGAGGCATGAGCTACCATGTCCGGCCCTGAAATTTACTTTTATTTCTAGTATGTGGTAGGCGTCTAACTTTTTTTTCCTAAATGGTTACTCAGTTATGCTCTTTTCTTATCAAATCACATATAGTTTCTAGAATGTAACATCCTGCTTCATTTCTCCACGACTTGGCACATGTTAGTTCCTCTGCTCAGACTGCCCTTCTCTACCTTCCTTTAAC
Organism: Mirza zaza; assembly: GCA_008750895.1. NCBI lineage: Eukaryota > Metazoa > Chordata > Mammalia > Primates > Cheirogaleidae > Mirza > Mirza zaza. The sequence goes on along the minus strand of VSMD01062899.1, from coordinate 17,790 downwards.
TCTCTGACCAACAACAGTCTAGTTTTCCAAAAAACTCCTGGCGCGTGGTAGATATAATTATATGTCTGCCAATTGAATGAATAAATCAATCACTTCTACCCACTTTTAGCAGAGAGCAGCCTCTGTGGGTAACATATGCAATAGAAGGATGTAAAATTAGGAAATGCAATGGACTGGGGAAATCCGAACCACCATATGACAGGCTGTCTGCTTCCTTCAGTGGTTCTTCCCTTGACTTGCCAGCCCTGCCCACAGGACTTCCTCTTCTTCTCTCTCACTTTCCAGCCTTAGTGCAATGGTTTTGGTTGGCTGGAGCCTCCTTTCCACCGCTTCTCTGCAGCATTGATCTTTGTGACTGTGATTCCTGGCCTGATATAACTATAGCTTTTATGCCAATAGCTGTAGCTCTCTACATAATTGTAAGTGTGTACTTGTGTAAGTGTGCCTGTGTGCGTGCATGCATGTGTGTGTGAGTGTGTGTGTATGTGAGACAGAGAGAGAAAGAGAGAGAGAGGAATGCAACCCTGTACAGAGTCCTCCTCCATTCCAGAGTCCTGCTGTCAGGGCTGGATAGCAGTTTTCAGTAGCTTCATTGGGTGGGTTGGGAGAGGAGAGGGAACAGTTCTATCCAGCTTAGCTTGCAGCAGCCTACTCTAAATACAAATAATAATCATTACCACTGTTAGGTAGATAGTGAGGGATGCCAGGTCTTCTAGGGATGAAAGTGGGTGCTGTTGCCCCCATCTTGGTCCTGCCCAACCCTAATTCTCCATACACGGGGGAAGAGGGAATACCCTACAAATCTGCCAATCAGAACTTGGCACACCAGCTGCAAAAGAATGCAGAGGACTCTCTAGCCCATGGGCCAAACATGGGTACCATAAAGTCTGGAAAGTGACTTAGCACCCATATACATAGTTAAGGCTCAGGTCATGTGACCCCCAACTCTCCAATCAGAGTGGTTCCACGTGATCTTTGAACCACAAGGGAAGTCCCTATTTGGACACTATAAAATAGGATGCAGACCACAACCAGGCTTTCTCTCTTTACCCTTCCTTTTGCCTGCCCTGCTGCAACAGTGGGTCCAATCATCATCTGTGGCATATGTACCATGCTCTGTAAACCTATATCTTGCTCTTGCCCTATAATCCTATCTTTATCTCCTCAAAAAACCTCATTTTCATGCTTGCGTAACTTTGGCGTGTCTGGTCATTCTTTGGCCATGGAAGTGAGCCAAGAACCAACGGCTTCAGACTGAAACCTAACACCACTTACTAAGTTTCTACTATATACCACCAGGCAATTTACATCCATTGTAAATTTACATCCATTTAATCCCCAAACATATCAGAAAGGTAGGTACTAAAATCTTCATTTCACAGATGAGGAAATTTGCCCAAGGTCATACAGCTACTAAAGGGCACAGCAAGAATTTAAACACAGTTGTATTTAACCAACAACTATCCTGGTTGATTCATAACCAGTTGTTGATAGTTAACAACCATCCTGGTTGTCTAGTTGGGCAACCTTCAGGTTGGAGCTTTAAGGCTGTGAGATCCCCAGTTCCTCAGCCTGACATTCTAGGCACTCCACAACAACCATCCAACTTCTCAGTACACTTCTGTGTACACTCTTCATTCATTCATTCAACAACCATTATTGATCTTGGTGAAATGAACATTCTTTGAAATTAGTCGAATGTTTTATTCCCATCTTCATCCCTATGTCATCTTAGGCAAGTCAGTAAACCTCCTTTGACACTCAATTTAAAATATGGAGGATGGCCGGGCCCGGTGGCTGACGCCTGTAATCCTAGCACTCTGGAAGGCCGAGATAGGCAGATTGCTCGAGGTCAGGAATTCGAAACCAGCCTGAGCAAGAGTGAGACCCCGTCTCTACTATAAATAGAAAGAAATTAACTGGCCAACTAATATATATTGAAAAAATTAGCCGGGCATGGTGGCACATGCCTGTAGTCCCAGCTACTTGGCAGGCTGAGGCAGAAGGATCGCTTGAGCCCAGAAGTGTGAGGTTTCTTTCACTGAAGAAAGAACATTTTTTAAAATAAATTTAGTTTAACCTAAGTGTAGTGTTTATAATGTCTACAGTAGTATACAGTAATGTCCTAGGCCTTCACATTCACTTACTTCTCATTTGCTGTCTTACCCAGAGCAACTTCCAGTCCTGCAAGCTCCAGTCATGGTCAGTGTCCTATATAGGTGTACCAATTTGTATCTTTTATACTGTATTTTTATGGTACATTTTCTATGTTTAGATACACAAATACTTACCATTGTATTACAATTGCCTGCAGTATTTAGCACAGTAACATGCTGTACAGGTTTGTAGCCTAGGAACAATAGGCTACACCATATAGCCTAGGCGTACAGTGGACTACATCCCATCTAGGTTTGTGTAATATATTCTATTATTTTGCACAACAATGAAATCACCTAATGACACATTTTTTAGAACTTATCCTCATCACTAAGCGATGCATGACTGTATTCACACAGCACCCACAGATGCAGACTGGATGCTTGGGCAAAACTTTGCTTGGTTACTGTAACCCAGGGCCTAAGCCTCCAACTCAACCTTTGTCAGAGAATCCTAACTCAAAGGAGTTTACCAGCATTTACAGACTCAAAAAGGACCGATGCATAAGCTAGAAAATAAAAAACTATATTAACTTACCATGGGAAGTTTGCTTTTCATGGATAGGCATATTCCTATCTGCTCCCCAGGATACTTTGCCTGGCATTAAGGAATATAAGAAGTCAGGCTGGGCGCAGTGGCTCATACCTGTAATCCTAGCACTCTGAGATCCTAAAGTAAGAGGACTGCTTAAGGCCAGGAGTTTGAGACCAGCCTGGGTAATATAGCAAGACCTTCTATGAAAAATAGAAAAATTAACCAGCAGCGGTGGCATATATCTATAGTCCCAGCTACTTGGGAGGCTGACACAGAAGGATCACTTGAGTCCAGGAGTTTAAGGTTGCAGTGAATTATGATGATGCCAGTGCACTCTAGCCCTGGCAACAGAGCAAGACCCTGTCTCAAAAAAAAAAAAAAAAAAGGAATATAAGAAGTCAAATATTACTATTAAGTCATTAAATATGAAGTGTGTGATTTCAAATCAAAAGTGTAGCTTATTATATTTCAAACAAGAAGCAGTACAATTAATCAAATTATGTGCCTAAACCAGGGGTCCTCAAACTTTAAACAGAGGGCCAGTTCACTGTCCATCAGACCATTGGAAGGTTTTTGGAGAGTGCAGTGCACATTTCACACATGTGCACTGTAGGCCCAGGAAGAGTCCACTGCTAAGCAGGACAGGCAGCGGAGGCAAAAACACTGGGTGGGCCGGATAAATGTCCTTGGTGGGCTGCATGTGGCCCACGGGGGCCGTAGTTTGAGGACGCCTGACCTAAACTATCAACACTGTTTTGCCACCTGAACAGTAGCTTGTTTATGCAAGCAGCAAAGAAGCCTGGAGAGCAAGTGGCGATGAAATCACTAAAGGCATTTTCCACAGCCTGTTCAGAATTGAATATTTTTCTGTGCATGAAGTGGTCCAAAGCCTGGAAGAAGTGGCAGTCAGTTGCAAGGTCTGGTGAATACAGTGGATGGCAGAGTTTCCAAGTCCAGCATCTATAGCTTGAGTAGCGTTGTTTTTTGTGATATGTGGTCTTGCAAGAGGATTGGCCTGTCTCTATTGACCAATCTTGGCTGCTTAATCACAAGCATTCTCATCATTTTATCCAATTGGTTGCAGTAGACATCCACTGTAAACTACTGACCAGGTTTCATGAAGCCATGGGGGATAATACCAGTGCTGAACCACCAAACAGACACCATTAGCTTTTTTCTGATGAATATTCAGTTTTCAACTGTGTTTCAGCACTTCATCTTTATCCAACCATAGTGCCAAACACTTGCGATTGTCAAAAAGAATCCATTTTTCATTATACGTCACAATATGGTGTAGAAATGGTTTGGCTTTAGGTTGTGACAGCAAAGAAAGGCAAGCTTCGAGATGATTTCTATGCTGATGCTCTTTTAATTCATGTGGTATTCATCTATCCAGCTTCTTTACCTTGCTGATTTGTTGCAAATGGTCCAATATTGTTGGAATAATAAAATCAAACCTTGCTGCTAATTCACACATAGGTTAAGATGGATTTGCTTCCACTACAGCTTTCAGCTCATCATTATCCACCTTGGTCTCAGGTCATCCATGTGGCTCATTTTCAAGACTAAAATCTCCAGAACAGGACTTCTCAAACCATCAACATATTGTGTGTTCATTAGCTACATACTCCCCAAACACTTCATTGATATTTCTAGCTGTCTGTGCTGCATTGGTTTTATGATGGAACTCATATTAAAAAATAACAGGAATTCTTGACTTATCCATGGTTTCACAAAAAATGCTCTAAAAAAAACAAGGTGAAAGATAGTCACAAGCCAAAGTGTGCATTTGAAAGAATGAGGACGTACCTTCACAATAAAAAAAAAAAAAAACAAAAACCAACAAAAAACCCAAGAAGCATCAAAATGAAATGTCAGAGATATCAACTGTCAAACTTAGTACTTGGCCGGGCGCGGTGGCTCACGCCTGTAATCCTAGCACTCTGGGAGGCCGAGGCGGGCGGATTGCTCAAGGTCAGGAGTTCAAAACCAGCCTGAGCGAGACCCCATCTCTACTATAAAAATAGAAAGAAATTAATTGGCCAACTAATATATATATAAAAAAAAATTAGCCGGGCATGGTGGCTCATGCCTGTAGTCCCAGCTACTCGGGAGGCTGAGGCAGCAGGATTGCTCGAGCTCAGGAGTTTGAGGTTGCTGTGAGCTAGGCTGACGCCACGGCACTCACTCTAGCCTGGGCAACAAAGCGAGACTCTGTCTCAAAAAAAAAAAAAAAAAAAAAACTTAGTACTTAAGGAAATCAGACATTTCATACTTAATGACCTAATAAGAATTTTGCTTTGATGCACTGGAATCAGGGAAAAGGCAATGAAATGGTTCTGAAGACCAAGTCACTCTAATGGGAGAGGAATTGAAGCTCATATCCCAATGGATGAGGTAGCTGCTGCATGGTGCAGTCGCCAGGGCTTGGTGCCAGCCTTGCTGGCTTTCATCAGGCACTTGAATGGGACCACAGGATCCAAGGAGCCTGAGAGGGAGAGTAATGCCTCAGTGGCTACCTTGGCAGGGACTATCAATATTTTTGGGAACGTTAATCAGGTCTTCTCAAGTTGGTATCATCCCTTCCCTCCAGAAAAGTTAGCCTTTGTTTCTGAGCTGGCCAGAGTTTAGGAATGATCCTGTCCTTTAGAGACATTCATGGATTCAGAGGAACGCAGGCTTTCCTTACATGTGTTGCTGCCCTAACTGCGATGCCAGTAGAAGGTCAGCTCATGAAGTGAAGATCTCATTCAAGGTATTCCCCAGCAGGCTAGTAGAATATCTTGCACATAGTAATTGAATGAATGACACACTACTGGATGGAAAGACACTCAGCTGTGAGCTCCTGGGGGTGTGAGTCTAGATTTAAGGTCTCTCTCTCTTTCCAAGCGTACTGACTACTGATGAGGTGTCTGGACCCACAGGTCTAGGAGGCCGTGCTGGGGGACCAGACCAGAGGGTATAAACTAGCATCTCCCTTCACTGTCTTGCCTCAGGTTTTGTTCATCTAGGTAAGGAACACAGGCCTGTCCCCTGCTTCTGGCTATGAGCTTCTGAGGTGGCCCCCTTACCACCCTGCTTTGTACATGGGTCCTCTGGGAAGCTGAACTCTGTTCTTCATTCTCACTCAGACAGGCCTAGCCTGGAGTAAGCAGGAAGTGCCAGGAAATAAAACACTGGGATAGCCCTGGGACAGACTCAGAGATTCGGGCAGAAGGCTTTTCCTCATTTCCCTGGCCTGGCCACATTCCTCTGATAATTTGTCCCTCACTCCTTCCTGCCTAGTTGGCAGCTCCTCTCACTTTCTAGCTCTTCATCTGTTTCGGTCTCTTCCTCTTGTGCCATACAAAGCCACCTCTGTGCACACACATGTAGGTAAGAATTCCACCTGTTCTACCTTAGCTTCTGGACTGTGAACCTTGAAGGCAGAGGACAAGGGTGGCCCATTTTTATGTCCATTTTTGTGCCCAGTGCAAAGACTAGAGCATAGTAAATGCTCAGTATACGTTAGCCAAATGCATGATTCCCTCCATCATTCTCTTCCCTTTCATATCTCAAGTCTCTTCCATGGGACCCTTGCCCTTAGCACATGATTATGTTCATATTTCCCACATAGTGAAAAACTCTCCTTCCATCTGCATCAAGCCACTAATCCATCACTTTCCTTCATCTTAATACAGTCTTCTTTTAATTTTTAAACAATTAAAATATTGTTGGATCTTTTTGTAGTTCATAAGCATAATGATTGGGTTTTCATGTGCATGTATGAGATGTGCCTCCCTCAGTCCTTGTTGTAACATTGGTTCCTTACCCATCTGACATGAAAAAATAAATAAATAAATAAACGAATAAATAAATAAATAATTTTAGAGATGGGCTCTGGCTCTATTGCCCAGGCCAGAATTCAATGGCATCATCATAGCTCACTGCAGCCTTGAACTCCTAGGCTCAAGGGATCCTCCTACCTCTGCCTCCAGAGTAAGACTATGGGCACATACCACCACACCTGGCTAATTTTTCTATTTTTGTAGAGAAAGGTTCTCACTATGTTGCTCAGGCTGGTCTCATACTCCAGGGCTTAAGAGATCCTCCCTCCCAAAGTGCTGGGATTATAGGCGTAAGCCATTGCCCTGGCCTCCCTTACTATATTCTTTTTGTTTGTTTGTTTTGAGACTGAGTCTCACTCTTTTGCCTGGGCTAGAGTGCCGTGGCGTTAGCCTCGCTCACAGCAACCTCAAACTCCAGGGCTCAAGCAATCCTTCTGCCTCAGCCTCCCAAGTAGCTGGGACTACAGGCATGCACCACCATGCCCAGCTAATTTTTTCTATGCATTTTTAGTTGGCCAATTAATTTCTTTCTATTTTTAGTAGAGATGGGGTCTCACTCTTGCTCAGGCTGGTTTTGAACTCCTTTTTTTTTTTTTTTTTTTTGAGACAGAGTCTCACTTTGTTGCCCAGACTAGAGAGAGTGCCGTAGCATCAGACTAGCTCACAGCAACCTCAAACTCCTGGGCTCAAGCAATCCTGCTGCCTCAGCCTCCCAAGTAGCTGGGACTACAGGCATGTGCCACCATGCCCGGCTAATTTTTTCTATATATATTAGTTGGCCAATTAATTTCTTTCTATTTATAGTAGAGACAGGTCTCGCTCTTGCTCAGGCTGGTTTTGAACTCCTGACCTTGAGCAATCCGCCCGCCTCGGCCTCCCAGAGTGCTAGGATTACAGGCATGAGCCACCACGCCAGGCCCCCTTGACTATATTCTTGAGAAGTACTTCCTCTGCATCTCCAAGTTCTCATCTCTTGTTCATCTCTAAATCCAGGCTCTCTGGCCCAGAATTAACTATTCCACTGAACCAACTCTCCACAGGTCACCAATGACCTTCATTTCAACCAAATCCAAAAGTTTCTGCTGTAGAGATTAGACAGCACAAATATAAACAGTATGGCAAACTGTAGATGCTCAAAATGGTAGTTCTTACTTCCCTTAGTTTCCTTAACATTATACTCACTCTGATTTTTCTTTTTAATCTTTTTTCCTCTCTCTCTCTACTCATCATAAAGTTAATGTAATTTTAACTTAGCCTCTTTCTCTAGAAAACCAGAGCTTGAGGCAAAGCTTACATGCTAAGGCTTTAATGGGAGGTACAATCTCAGGACAACAAGAATGAGAGAAACCTAGAAATGAGCCAGGGAAGAAAGGAAAGAAAAGATGGTGTGCTACAGAGCTAGCTATAGCTTTATAAGAAGACACAGCAAGGCCAGGCACAGTGGATCATGCCTGTAATCCTAGTGGTCTGGGAGGCCGAGGGGGGTAGATTGTTTCAGCTCAGGAGTTCAAGACTAGCCTGAGCAAGAGTGAGACCCTGTCTCTACTAAAAATAGAAAGAAAGTAGCTGGAAAACTAAGAATATATAGAAAAAATTAGCTGGGCATGGTCGCGCATGCCTGTAGTCTCAGCTGCTTGAGAGGCTGAAGCAGAAGGACTGCTTGAACCCAGGAGTTTGAGGTTGCTGTGAGCTAGGCTGATGCCATGGCACTCTAGCCTGGGCAACAGAGTGAGACTCTGTCTCAAAAAAAAAAAAAGAAGACGACACAGCAAGTTGCTCAGTATAGGACTGAGAGGCTGTATGAAACCACTGTATGGTCTAGGAACCATTTTATAGGGGAAAACTATCTTTTGGCTCTTTCTCCTCTTTCTCATTTGTTACTTTCCTTACACCTAATGAGACATTAACTCCTGTGCATTTCCAGGTTGTGTTATCTAGCCCCTTCAGGCAACCTGGGGGATGGATCCCAATTCTCACAGCAAGTGCTTCAGCTTACTCTGGTAATGGTAGAGATAGCAAGATTCTCTGTGGGTCTGGTTAAGTCAGACCTCAGTGCCATAGTTGCTGGAGTTCCTGCTATAGCAGGTATAATGGAGAAGGTATAGAAGTCTTTTCCACATACTCAGAGAAAACTGAGACAGACTACTGCATTTTTTTCTTTTTTCCACTTAAACCTATGGATGAATATTACTTATTTTTAGAATGAGACAGGGTTCAGCATCAAATGCATTCTCATTTTTTATTTTTATAGATATAAGCACTGAGATATCTTTTCCACATAGGTTGAGTAGGCAAATATAGAAGTTTCATTAAAGCAATGTCACTTAATTGTCTTGACTCTTTCCAAGTCATACACCCCAAATCATAAAATCTATCATCCAGAATTATTTTTAATGGTCTACCAGCCTTTACCAATAGTTTTGAAAACAAAGAATTAGAAACAACTTGCATAAGGGTTTACAAATGCAGTCATTACCTTTGTTAGGGTGGAAAGCCTAGTAGGTGCTTACTGTGTAGGTGGAGAAAGATTTCTCACGCAGAGATTAAGATATAAAAAGTTAAAAGTTTATCTTCTCAGAAGGATAGAGGGAATGAGAGAGTGAAGTGTGGGGGGCAGAAAAGAGTAGGGAGCCAGTGTGGCATCCCAAAGAAAGAGAAGGGAGATGCCAGCTGCTAGGCCAAGTGGCCTGCTGCTTTTATGGGGACAAAGAGAAAAATATTAATTGTTGTGAATTGCTGTATCTGCTCTTTCTCTTCTTCTTAACTGCAAGCAGATAATGGAATCTGCAGTGTGAAACTGCTGTATCTTTTCTCTTTGCTTTAGGGATAAAGCGACCTTGCCCTCAAGACATGATTTTGGGCTAGGTCTGAAGTCTGGAGATTGTCCCCCATGCTGTCACCCAGGAACTTCTCAGGAACTACTCCATGCTATAGAAACAGATGCTAAAAAGGCAGTTTTAGCCAGTAAGTCTAGCCACAGTAAAAAAAAAAAATTACATTTCCTTTTTGTCTGCTGTGCTCTCTTGAAATGTAAAAACAGAGCTCCGCAGGGAACCTGTTGGCTAGGTGGAAAGGCAGGGAGCAGAGAGCTGATTTATTTAACCCACAAGACCCACCGTCCTTTCAACCACTACCAGTATTTCTAAGTCTCTTTGTTTAGTGGCCTCAAGATTTTTACACTGGGGCAGTGCACCCTAGAAGATGGCTGAGGAGGATGACTTTTGTAAAATGGGAGGATGCTTGTGAAAGGGATAGTATGTTCTCAAACAGACCAGTTTTAGAAAAAAAGTACACCTTAAAGTTGACAACCATTGCTCTGAAAACTCTAGGAGGGCTAGGGCTGTGCCTTGCATCTAATAATCCCTATGACTAGAACTGAGAGCAAAAGCCCTAAAGCTGGAAGAATGAGAGGGCTGGGTTACAGCAATGACTCAGCAGTTCATCAGCCTGCTAATTGGGGTCCACGGTCCAGATAGAGCAGGGACCAGGAACTTTCTGACATCTGGAGTCTGCAGACTCGAGGTCTTCTCCGTCTGGTCAACCTTTGTGTGGTCGCTGCTCTCTGGGCCTCAGTTTCCAGAACTAAACAACGGTGCCAACTTAGGTGATCTTTGGGAATCTAGGCAGAATCGTATGAAGAGAAAGCCAGGATTAGGAATCGGGAGGTAGGACAGACGCAATAACCCGCAACGTGGCACCTCCGACCTTACTTCCTGCGGAAGGACGGGAGCAGCGCGGCCGAGGCGCGCGGTGCAATCTGGGCCAGCAAGAGGCGCGGCCGGCCCGGCCCGCCCCCAAGACATCCACGGGACCTGCGGCACTAGCCGCGTGGCGCCCGCGAGTTTTCCAAACTCAGGCTGTGGAGTGAATGTGCAAGGCGTCCACCACCTAGTGGACGGGAGGGGACGGCACCGCCTCCCAGCTCTGGCTTCCATCCCCTTCCGCTCCTTCCTGGGAGGCGGGGGACGGGGTCCGCCCTGCGCGTGATCCGTGATGCCTGGACCCTGCCCCTCCCCCCGGGTGGAGCTTCCTCGTCGCCGCCAGACTTAAGCTGAGGCCCTTTGGCTCTGGTGTGGAAGGTGCGGAAGTGATCCCAGTGCACGCTACCCTGTTCACGCTCTGTGCTTTTGTCGAGGTGAGTTTCTCCTGCTGCTGGTCCGTCTTTCTCCCGGAGACAGCCTCGATCCTTTACTGCTGAGGTGTCAGCCTCTGGGATTGAGCGAAGAGCGTGGGCACTGGAGGGGACCAGACGAGGTTTAGGATTTGAGCTTTTTCTTGTTCTCTCTATGATATCGCATAACTTCTCAGTTTCTCTGAACCTCAGTTTCCCCAGCGGTAAAACGAGTTCCTACATCAGAGCTGTAGCGAGAATTAAGATAAAGTTTTCAGGGCGCCCAGCACATATTATTAGGTGCACTGCAAGTTTTAATTGCCATCTTTTTGTTGTCTTGCCTGCACGATTTTTCCAGGCGCTCCCGCTTTCCTATGCAGGTGCAGGAATGCTTCTTGGAAGTGGCTGGAAGCCGGGCAGAATTCTCTTAAACGCTTGCCATGAGACTGGGAAATCTGGGCATATTATTCCGTTGCCCCAGAGCTCTGTTAAAGTGTGACCCGGATCTGAACCTTCAACAGATGTGACTACTATTAATTAAGTCTTCCCTTAAGATTGTCCATAGTCAGCGCTGCAGGACCTCCCTGGAAGAATCTTGTTGGTTCTTTTTTTTTTTTTTTTTTTTTTTTTGAGACAAGAGTCTCACTTTATTGCCCACGCTAGAGTGAGTGCCGTGGCATCAGCCTAGCTCACAGCAACCTCAAACTCCTGGGCTCAAGCAATCCTGCTGCCTCAGCCTCCCAAGTAGCTGGGACTACAGGCATGTGCCACCATGCCTGGCTAATTTTTTCTATATATATTAGTTGGCCAATTAATTTCTTTCTATTTATAGTAGAGATGGGGTCTCGCTCTTGCTCAGGCTGGTCTCGAACTCCTGAGCTCAAACGATCTGCCCACCTAGGCCTCCCAGACAGCTAGGATTACAGGCTTGAGCCACCGCGCCCGGCCTTGTTGGTTCTTATAAGGCCTGTTACTTTTCCAAGGTGTGATTCCTCGTTTGCAATACAGAAGCAATCTTTTTTGTCCGCTGGGATTTTTTTTTTTTGCCAAAGATAGTAAAGTGGTTTGGTATTCTCCAGGAGATTATTCTTTCCAGGTTTCCCAAGAAGTAAAGGAAAAGGTGACAGAAGTAGTGACTTCCCCAAATGTCCCTCCAGCTGACCAAACTCCAGCTGTCAAGATCTCTCCCCCATTAGCCTCTCTGTGTGTGTAGTGTGTATATATATATGTATGGGACAGGTACTCTAGTACGAGTGAGAGGTTCAGACAGGTGACAGGCCCTGATCTCAAAGAGTAGCTAGGTTTGTGGGGGAAACATATATAAACAGAAAAATGCTGTGATGTGCACAAGCTATCAGAACATGGGAGGAGCCAGAAATTTAAAGTGCTAGCTGAAGGGCCGGGTGTGGTGGCTCATGCCTGTAATCCTAGCACTCTGGGAGGAGAGGCAGGCGGATTGCTCAAGGTCAGGAGTTCGAAACCAGCCTGAGCGAGACCCCGTCTCTACTAAAAATAGAAAGAAATTAATTGAGCAACTAAAAATATATATACAAAAAATTAGCCAGCATGGTGGCACATGCCTATAGTCTCAGCTGCTTGGGAGGCTGAGACAGGAGGATCGCTTGAGCCCAAGAGATTGAGGTTGCTGTGAGCTAGGCTGATGCCATGGCACTCACTCTAGTCTGGGCAACAAAGTGTGACTCTGTCTCAAAAAAAAAAAAAATTAAAAATATAAAAAATAAAGTGCTAGCTGAAGGATGAGCAGCAGTTAGCCAGGCACAGGGAGGGAAGGAAAGTGTTCAGAGGCCTGGAGTCAAGTAAGTGATGCAACTGTGTTCAAAGTCTGAAACATGGAGTCTGAAATAAGGAGGTGGAGAAATGAGGAAGATAGGAGCCAGATTTTAAAGGAGCCTGGACTTTGTACTGAGGGTAGGGGAGAACTACTGGAATAGTTTCAGACTGAGAGTCACATGTTTGGATTTGGTGAATAGATTGTGGGAAAAGGGGCCACACTGGAAGGAGAGATTTGTGGTTTAAGTAAGGGATGATAGTGGTCAGAGTTAGGGTAATGACAGTGGAGGTAGATATGGATCTTTTTCTCTGGAGAAAGATTTAGGAAATATTTATTTATTTAAAGATAGGATCTTGCTGTGTCTCCCAGGCTGGAATGCAGTGGTGCAGTCAAAGCTCACTGTAACCTTGAACTCCTGGGCTCAAGTGATCCTCCTGCCTCAACCTCCCGAGTGACTAGGACTACAGGTACACATTACCATTCCCAGATAATTTTTTCTAATTTTTTTGTAGAGATAGGGGTCTCACTATATTGCCCAGGCTAGTGTCAAACTCCTGGGCCAAGTGATCTTCCTGCCTCAGCCTCCCAAAATGCTGGGATTACAGGTGTAAGCCACTGCACCTGGCCGGAAGTATATATTTTTTAATTCTTCTTTTGACATACATCAATAAGTACATGAAGTATTATTGCAGTCTTAGGCTTACGTTACATTTCTTTTTTTTTTTAATGAAGGGGTGGGAGGTTGTGAGGAGGGGTGTTCAGTTGCCTTTTTTGTTGTTCTTGAGACAGAGTCTCACTCTGTCACTGTGGGTATAGTGCAGTTGTAGCTCACTGCAACCTCCAACTCCTGGGCCCTAAGCAATCATTCTGCTTCAGCCTGCCTAGTAGCCGCAATGTCTGGCTGGTTTTTGTTTTTTTTTTCCTTTCTGTTTGGTAAATATGGAGTCTCACCCTTGCTCAGTCTACTCTTAAACTCCTGAGCTCAAGCCATCTTCCTGCCTTAGCATCCCAGTGTGTTAGGATTATAGGCCTGAGCCACCTCGTCCGGCCTTACATTACATTTCAGAGCAAAGAGTATCTCTGTCAATATTTACTTACAAGTATTGAAAAGATTTTTTTTTTTTTTTTTTGAGACAGAGTCTTGCTTTGTTGCCCAGGCTAGAGTGAGTGCCGTGGCGTCAGCCTAGCTCACAGCAACCTCAGACTCCTGGGCTCAAGCGATCCTCCTGCCTCAGCCTCCCGAGTAGCTGGGACTACAGGCATGCGCCACTATGCCCGGCTAATTTTTTATATATATATATATATTAGTTGGCCAATTAATTTCTTTCTATTTTTATAGTAGAGATGGGGGTCTCGCTCAGGCTGGTTTTGAACTCCTGATCTTGAGCAATCCGCCCACCTCGGCCTCCCAGAGTGCTAGGATTACAGGCGTGAGCCACCGCGCCCGGCCTGAAAAGATTTTTAACCCAGCCAAATAGACCAAATGTGGCCAACATTTACATGTTTAAGGTGATTTTCCAACTGACTTCTCTTTTTTCTTTTTTAAGAGACTGGGTATTACTCTGTCACACTGTGCCTGGCCCTAACTGGCTTGTTTAGAAGTATAGGAGAAGATGGCCAGGCAGTGGCTCACACCTGTAATCCCAGCACTTTGGGAGGCTGAGGCAGGAAGATACTCTCCTCTCCCACTACTTATCAAAATCCTAATCTGATAATACTCAGAAATGCCTCAAAGGAACTGCAAATACTTTCTTTAGATGGCTTTTTTTAAAGGTCACCACCATATGAACATTCTATCTAGTTTACTTTAACACTTGTCCAGGGTTTTGGGTCTCTGGTGAAACAGAGTACAAAGCTCTCTGTAGCCACAGGTTCCACATCTACAGATTCAACCGAGGATTAAAAATATTTGGAAAATGGAAGGCGCTGTGGCTCACAGCTATAATCCCAGCACTTTGGGAGACGGAGATGGGAGGATCGCTTGAGGTCAGGAGTTCGTGACCAGCCTCAGCAAACACAAGGAGACCTTGTCTCTACAAAAAGTTTAAAAATTAGCCAGGTGTGCTGTGCACACGTGTAGTCCCTGCTACTCTAGAGGCTGAGGCAAGAGGATGGCTTGAGCGCAGGAGTTTGAGGTTACAGTAAGCTGTGATTGTGCCACTTTACTCCAGCCTGAATGACAGAGTGAGACCCTATCTCTAAAAAAGTTTGGGAAAAAAACCCAATAAAAATAATACAAATAGGCCGGGCGCGGTGGCTCACGCCTGTAATCCTAGCTCTCTGGGAGGCCGAGGTGGGCGGATCGTTTGAGCTCAGGAGTTCGAGACCAGCCTGAGCAAGAGGGAGACCCCATCTCTACTATAAATAGAAAGAAATTAATTGGCCAACTAATGTATATAGAAAAAATTAGCCGGGCATGGTGGCGCATGCCTGTACTCCCAGCTACTTGGGAGGCTGAGGCAGAAGGATTGCTTGAGCCCAGGAGTTTGAGGTTGCTGTGAGCTAGGCTGACGCCACGGCACTCACTCTAGCCTGGGCAACACAGCGAGACTCTGTCTCAAAAAAAAAAAAAAAAAATAATACAAATAAAAAATACGTAGTATAACAAATATTTACATAGCATTTCATTGTATTAGGTATTATAAGTATTCTAGAGATGATTTAAAATCCATGGGAAGATGTACTTAAGTTATATGCAAATCCTGTTCCATTTTATATGAAGGACTTGAGCATCCTAAGATTTTAGTATACAAAGGAGTCTTGGAACCAACTCCCCTCAGACACTGAGGGACATCTATACAGAAAGAAGACCCATGGGTCAGGCCCAGGTGCTTTAGATATAGTATCTCTTTTGAAATAGTGTAACTGAGATTTAAACCCAGGTCTGTGCAACCCCAGAGTTTGAACTGTTCCTCTGCACTCTGCAGCTGGATTTGATGGATACAAGTTTTTTTTTTTTTGTGACAGAGTCTCGATTTGTAGCCCAGGCTAGAGTGAGTGCCATGGCGTCGGCCTGGCTCACAGCAACCTCAAACTCCTGGGCTCAAGCGATCCTGCTGCCTCAGCCTCCTGAGTAGCTGGGATTAGAGGAATGCGCCACCATGCCTGGCTAATTTTTTCTATATGTATTAGTTGGCCAATTAATTTCTTTCTATCTATAGTAAAGACGGGGTCTTGCTCTTGTTCAGGCGGGTTTCGAACTCCTGACCTTGAGCAATCCGCCCGCCTCGGCCTCCCAGAGTGCTAGGATTACAGGCGTGAGCCGCTGCGCCCAGCCTGATGGGTACAGTTTTGACATGTGGAACCTCAGAAACCTATGGGACAGGGCTGGGTACAGTGGCTCACACCTGTAATCCTAGCACTCTGGGAGGCCAAGGCAGGAGGATTGCTTGAAGTCAGGAGTTCGAGACTATCCTGAGCAAGAGCAAGACCCCATCTCTACTAAAAGTAGAAAAAATTAGCCAGGCATGGTGGTGTGCACCTATAGTCCCAGCTACTTGGGAGGCTGAGGGAGGAGGATTGCTTGAACCTGGGAGTATGAGGTTGCTGTAAGCTAGGCTGATGCCACAGCAGTCTAGCTCAAGCAACAGAGTGAGACTGTATCAAAATAAAATAAAAAAGAAACATTATGGAACATACCGGTAGAGAGGTCCAGAGGGAGTTGAATATACAGAACTGGGGTGGGAAGAATTAGGGTTTAAGATGATAACTGAAGATATGAATTCAACTAGGGAAGGAAAAGGATTGAGGACAAAGCTCTGAGGGACACCAGCATTTGTGGGAGGAAGAAAGGCCCATGCAGCCAGGAAACACTTGCGTAAATACTGTTTCCTTTTTTTCTTATGTCTGCATGTCCTTTTTTCTTATGTCTTCTTATGCTGCCTGGGCAGCAACTTTAGAGCCCTCCTCTGAGAAGAATGAATATCAGAGAGAAGGAATTTTGGTCCTGAGTTGGGAATAATAAAACCTGAATCCTGATCCTACCCTCTTCCCCTGTATCCTCTCCACGCTCCCCCCCCCCAGCTTCTCTCTTTTATTATTATTATTTTTTTATTTTATTAACTAAAGGCACAGAGCTAATTTTTTATTTTTTTTTTTTTTTTTATTTTATTAACTCTTTTAAACTTCAAGATAATTTGAGGGTTTCCGAATGTTCCCTGAGGTCTGAGTAGGCAGTTCCTGACAGGCCTGGAGTCTGGAATCTTAATGCAGGGCTAGGCTGAAAGCTGTTGCCTCAGGCAGAAGATGAAGTCAAGAACTGACTGAGGATGACTTTCTTCCAGAGAAAAACATCTGTGTGGCCCCTCTATTCTCCCCTTGGGAGCTCCTGTTCTTTGCAGATCTTCCTTAGGTCTTCTTGCCTCTTTGATCCTCATCCCCCAAGCCTCAGCCCTTTTGGTTTTCAGTTTCACCAGCAAAAGAAAGGGAGAAACAAGATTCAGGTTTCTTCCTTTTCCCCTTAAGCCAGGGTTTTGTTCAAGCTCTCACCCCAGGTGTAATTTCAGAACCCTCCCTTGTGTGCTGGGAAATCTGGGAGTGACCAACAGGTCACTGGGCATCAAGCCCAGGAAACCTGTCATAGACTCTGGTGGCAGCAAGCCACAAGATTCTTCCTGTAAAGTCCAGACATGCTTGCTTGATCCCTGAGAAATTTGTGTCCCTGGAAAGTTTGATTACAAAGAGTATTGCTATTAGCAATATATCTGGTTTGCTGCTCAGATTGAACAGTTTTGTTTTTGTTTTTATTTTAGCAGAAGAGAGTGGTTTACAAAACCAGGTTATAATAGACTATAAAATTTATCCTAGGTCAGAAGTACTAAGAAAGACAGTTTTAGTGTATTGGCTATACTTACAACTTGTCTTAATACCTGCTTTATCTTATGTCCTTTTAGAAACTGGAAGCTAAGGTTATATTTATAAAGATATTGTTGGCAGTGAAATCAATCCCAAGAAAGTGATATTTATGGTACTGATGAGATAAGGGAAAAGGTTATTTCTACCTCATTGGTTTTCCTTTCTCTTTAACTTGGGTAACTTTTGTTCATTCTTTTTTTTTTTTTTTTTAACAGACTTAATTTCACTTTATTTTTCTCATATAAAAATGCTATGTTGTAGCCACAGCTGGAGCCTGGGTCCTCTGCACAGATACTCTGGTGTGGGTCTTGACAAGATGGTCGGTGAATTCCTGGTAGGGAGACTTGGTGAATACTGTCTCTTTCCAAAGGTCAGGAGTCAGATAGCTATAGGTCTTGGAGATGGCATCGAAGGTGGCCTTTGCGAAGTTGCCCAGGGTGGCAGTGCAACCCCTGGCTGAAGTGTAGCAGTCATCGATACCAGCCATCATCAGCAGCTTCTTGGGCACAGGGGCC
>VSMD01062894.1:0-46401 GCA_008750895.1 Mirza zaza | reverse complement strand
AAAAAAAAAAAAATAGGCCGGTCGCGGTGGCTCAAGCCTGTAATCCTAGCTCTCTGGGAGGCCAAGGTGGGCAGATCGTTTGAGCTCAGGAGTTCGAGACCAGCCTGAGCAAGAGCGAGACCCCATCTCTACTATAAATAGAAAGAAATTAATTGGCCAACTAATATATATAGAAAAAATTAGCCGGGCATGGTGGCACATGCCTGTAGTCCCAGCTACTTGGGAGGCTGAGGCAGCAGGATTGCTTGAGCCCAGGAGTTTGAGGTTGCTGTGAGCTAGGCTGACGCCATGGCACTCACTCTAGCCTGGGCAATAAAGTGAGACTCTGTCTCAAAAAAAAAAAAAGAAAAAGAAAAAAAAAATAAAGTGTATGGGAGGGTGCAAGTGGGTTATATGCAAATACTACATCATTGTCTATAAGTGACTTGAACATCTGTGGAGTTTGACATCCCTCACGAGGCCCTGGAACCAATCAATCATGGATACCTGTACTTTTCCTAGGCAGGGAAAGGAGTCCAGGGATGGGAAGCTATGATGTTTCTCAGGACCACAGAGAGGCCCCGTGGTGGCTGGAGTGGCTATGACCCCAGGATAAGCAGAATCTCTGAATGTGCTGGAGACTATAGGGCAGCTAGAACACCCCTGTCCCCCTGCCCCAACTCTCCGAATTCTTACACTTCCATATCTTTCATCTCTCCAGGTCTCGTCCCTTCAATGACACAGTAGGTCTCAGAGAGCTCCCTGACAAATGGAGACAAAGCCATTACTGCCAGGAGTCCACAGAACTTGGAGCCGAAGTGTCTGCCTCACTCCTTGGCTGAGAGCCAACCTAGCTCCCAGGTTTGGGGCCTGTTGGAGGCAGAATAATAAACCCCAAAGATGTCCCCGTCCTAATCCCTGGAGCCTGTGAATATGTTACTTTACATGGCTAAAGGGATTTTGCAGATGTGATTAAACTAAGGACCTTGAGATGGGGTATTATCCTGGATTATCCAGGTGGGCGTAATATAACCCCAAGAGGCCTTAAAAGATGGAAGAGGAAGGCTTAGAGTCCAGGTGAGCTGACGGAAGCAGAGGTCACAGTGATGCAATTCCCGGCAGGATGGAGGTCACGAGAGGGGATGGGGTAGAACATCCTCTAGAAGCTGAAAAAGATAGGGAAATGGATTCCCCCAGAAAGAACACTGCCCTCCTGACACTTTGAATCTATCCCAGGGAGGCCCACTGCCAACATGTGACCTTGAGAACAAGACAATGACATATCTGTGTGGTTGTAAGGCACTAAGTTTGGGGTAATTCCTTACAGAAGTAACAGGAAACTACGGAGCCTGCAGGCTGGACCTAGTGGAAGGCTTGACACTGGACAGTTGACACTGGCAAGTCACCCCTCCTGGGGCCAAGAGGGAGGATAGCCCACTTCTGGGGTGAGCCTCAGCAGAGGCAGAGCACGTGTGTGAGGCACCCCAAGGGCAGCCCTGGGGATGCCCCAATGCTTGTTTTTCTTCCTTCATCTCCCTTTCTGCCTTCTCTCTGAAACTTTTTCTCTTTAACACCTTGCTATGTGACCTTGAACAAACCCCTTCCTTTTGCTAGCTCTAGATTTCTGTATATGTGAAGGAAAGAGGAAATGGGTTAGGGGACTCTCTGGGGGCCTGGGAGGCCTGACACTGAGTCAGCATTTCCAGGGAGTGATGAGCCTGCTGGGAGTTCTCAGGTGATCCTCATGGACTGCCCTCCACCCTAAGCCACCTTCCTCCCAAGAATCCCGCCCAGAACCTCTCTCCTGCTGCCACAGAGAATGCATTTATGTTCAAACACTGACTTCAGTTACAAGACAGGGGGACAATGCTTTATTGACTTGGCACCTATGAATGGGTGGCTACAGGCCCCCAGGGTTCTTTGCTACTGCAAAGTGGAGGCTCTGTGGTGGGAGCAGCTTAAATCAGAGATGCTGGTTCCAGCTGCAAGGAGGGGCCACTGTCCCTGCTTTGGCCCCTCCAGTCCCCTTGTCCAGCCCATCTGAATCCAGAGCACCATCCAGGCCCTCACGGAGCAGGGCAGGGCAACGACCCAGGTTCTTCTGTAGCTCCTAGGAGTCTAAGGTAAGAGCTGTATGCCCCTCCTGCCTTCCCTCTTCTTGGGGATCCCAAAATGGGCTGGGGGTAGGGGAGATACCCCAT
The DNA here is from genome assembly GCA_008750895.1 of Mirza zaza. Lineage (NCBI taxonomy): Eukaryota > Metazoa > Chordata > Mammalia > Primates > Cheirogaleidae > Mirza > Mirza zaza. Next base: position 44,221 of record VSMD01062894.1, on the reverse strand, counting down.
TTACAAAGAGCCCCTGGAACTGGGTAGAGGAAGGCAGTGTCAGGGGTGCTGTAACAGGAACCCCAACAAAGAGAAGAGTTAGGAGTCATTTTCCCTCCCCTCATTTTTGTTTTGGCTGAGCAAAAGATGGGAGGTTTCATTGAACTGGGCCTACAATAGCTGTTGACAGGCTGAGGTCACACAATAGGTCGAAGGGGGTACAGCCAGGCTGCCCCATGCAGGACGATACTGGGCAGGCTCTCTCCCAGGCAAGGGGAAGGAGGGGCAGAGTAAACTGCAGTAGTCACAGGAGGAGGGCTTCCTGGAGGAGGAAAGGCAGGTCACAGAAGGCTCCTGAAGAACAGGTGGTCTGCACAGCAGGTTGGGTCATGACGGCCGGCACAGGACACTGGCGTCCTCACTGTGGTCACAGTTGTGAGCATCCCAGCGAATGTGAGAGCAGAGCAACAAGGTACTCTCGTCCCCACGACACTTGACATTGTCCAAGAGGATGGGGCCTCGGCCTGGGCCAAAGTGGGCCTCGCCAGGGGCTGCCAGGGCCTGGCCACAGCCCAGCTGGCGGCACAGGACACTGGCTGCCCGCAGGTCCCAAGCGTCATCACAGATAGTGCCCCACCGTTGCCCTAGGAAGAGCTCTACGCGACCCTCGCATCGGTGGGCTCCATTGGCCAAACGTAGGTGCCCTGTTGGGGGACAAGGCCTGGGGCTAAAGGGGCTGGCCCATGCCAGGCCACCCCCAAGCTAGGCCAGATCAAGGGTCAATAGAGGAGGCAAAGGATGGTGGTCTGAGACACAGCACTGCCCTAGAAGCCACTGGATGAGGGCAGACAAATGAGATTAAAAGAGGTCGGGAGTCAGTCCAGACTACAATCTCAGGACTGGAAGAAACAGTGTAAACATTTGTTAAGTGACCTGTGTGCTGGGTGCTTCGTGTCTGCTCTCTCCCTGGTCCTCTGTTCATAATCCCAGTACCTCAGCCCCAGCCCAGCTGTTTAATGACTGTGATTATGTCCTCTGTGTCCCCTGAAGGTCATTGTCATCTTCCCCAACCCCAGACTTCCTGAGCTACATTCTTAATTCTTCCATTGCTCTCTTCAAGACAGGATCCTCATCCCCTCATTCTGATAAACACCTCTAAAAACCTCTAGATTTCTCTACCTTAAAGCCCACCTCCTTCTTTCTGGACACCACACCCCTATTAATGAGGCCTGAGACCAACACGAAAGGACAAGGGTTCCAGGACCAGGTACACATCTGCTGAGCTTCATAACCCAGCCTGTAACCTCCCCCAATCTAGGTCCTTCCTATCCTGGTGCCTCCACCGGACTTTCAGGGAGCTGTGGGCACCTACCGTCCCTGGGCCGAGGTGTGGGCACCCGGGTGGTCTCAGAACCGTCCTGCTGGCCTTGCAGTCCCAGCTCCTCTGGGCCTGGCTCAGTAAGAACAAAGAAAAAAGAGGAGGCTGTCACACTGAGAAACATGTTGTTAGGGCCAGATGGCATCCTACCCTCCCCAGGGAAGCCTGTCCCAAGGACAGAAAAGACTTCACAGGATCCTGAACTGCCCCTTGGGTCAGAAATGGGGTTGTGCTTCTTTGACCCTGGGGCCCAAAGCATAGCCCTGTGTAGCCTGGCCCTTTGTGGCCAGGCCTCCGGGAGGGAAATGTGGGCCTGCTAGGCCGGGGGCACCAAATGAGGGTGAAGATATCAATTCCCACAGCAGTCAATGAACAGGAGCATTGAACATTTTACCACATCCTGCCAGACTGCAAACACCCCCTTCCCTTTGACTCCTCCCACTCCTCTTCTCACACGCTAGCTCTGGGAAGGCAGATCCACATCCACTCTCTCTGCTTAGAGCTTTGCCAGGGCCTGGGCTCAGCGGGGAGCAAGTGGCCTGGTCCTTTACCGACTTCAGACTTCATTCCCCCACACAGCTGTGCCCGGCTTCCGACCGCGCCTCGGGCCCCGCCCATAACCGCCGCAGCACGCGGGCCCCCATGCCCCGCCCACTCGCCTCTGCAGAGGGCACGCCCTTCCGGCCCGCTCTGCCGCGCAGCCGCAGAGCGCGTCGGCGGTCGGTCGGGCGGCTCCTCTGCGGAGTGCGCGTGCTCCCCGGGGCGCGCTCCCGCTGCAGTGCCGCAGAGCGCCGGCCCGCGCGGCCCCGCCCTGGCCGGGCCAGACCTCGCCCCACCCCCGCTACAGTGCGCGCTCCCGCCGCGGCCCCACCTGCGCAGAGCGCGCCCGCGTCCTCGTGGTGGCCGCAGTTGTGCTGGCCCCAGCCCAGGTGGAAGCAGTCGCTCAGACGGGCCTCGGTTCCCGCACAGCCCACGTTGTCCAGCAGCACCGGGCCGCGGCCGTAGCCAAAGTGGCCGAGGCCCGTGGCGCCCAGCGCGGGCCCGCAGCCCGCCTCGCGGCAGGCCACGCGCGCGTCCGCGAAGTCCCAGTCATCGTCGCACACGGTGCCCCAGCCCCCAGCGTACAGCACCTCCACGCGGCCGCGGCACGGGCCCGGGCCGCCCACCAGCCGCAGCCGCCCGCCTGTGGGGCGCACAGGCCCGCGGCCAGAGGGGCTGGGCTGGGGCGGCCGGCTCCCAGGCAGAGCCCCGGCCCCACCCTCTCCCACCCCCCGCGGGACCCGGGCACCGCCACTTACTTCGCTTCCCCGCGGGCCAGGCGGCTGTGGTGGACAGGGCAGTCTCCCGGGAAGGCTGGGCGCCAACTCCTGTAGCTGCGGAGACAGGGCATCTGGAGTGTTTGGAGGGGACAGGAGGCCTCTACCCTGCAGCAGGGCCTGGGACGCCAACTGAGAGACCGCAACCGTACTACACCTACGCCCATACTCAGCCCCGATCCCAGAGTCGCCAAGTTGTCTGGCGTGTGTTGGGATCTCCAGGAAACTTGATTGGAATGAACCGAATCCTAATTCCAGGTATTATTATCCTAACTCAATCCCAGTGATAGTTCCAGCCCGAATTCCAAAGGCACTTCAAACCTCAGTTCAACCTTCACTTCAATCAGCTCCTCACAAGGCCTCTCAGCACCATCCCAAATTTTCATTGCTTTGCAGAAACCTCTGACTACCTCTTCCCACCCCAGTGAACTTTCCAGAGCTCTGGGCTTCATCCTTGCTCCATCTGTTCATCGTTCCCTCACCCACCTCTGTACCAACTGGCCAAAGCCCTGGCCTGTTAGTCAAGGTCCCCCCCTGTGGACCAGGGCAGCCTTTCCAGTGCCCAGTCCCGCAGGCCTCTCCCCTGCCATTCCAGCCTGGAGGGCTGGGCCGTTTACCTGCTGGCTCTGAGTACCAGGCCCCGTCCTCTCTTGTGGCTGAGGGTGGCAGTGCTGAGAGAGTTGGGAGCCCCAGGACTAGAGCAGGAGAGAAAGGGACAAGGTCAGAGGCTCTGGTTCCCAGTCAGCCCTGTGCTGTCAGGGGAGGATAGGAGAGTCTCCCTGGAGAAGAGACAGATTTTACTTTCAGGGCAGAGGGCTCAGCCCCAGCAGGCATCTAAGGAGGTCAGCCCCACTTTGACAGAGGTAGTTACTTGGGCTGCACAGGTGTACACTTCACAGTTTATACGGGGCTCTCACAGACAAGCTTTCATTTCTCTCCAATGTCCAGTGTTCTCAGAATCCCATTGTGTCTAAGACACTGACAAACTGAAGGCCTTGCCCATCAGGAAGGGCCATGCACAGTCCTGAAGGGCTTGTGAACAAGACTTATCCCCCTCTTACAGATGAAACAGGGCTAGAAAAGACAAGATGCACACTCAAGGCTGTGCAGCAAGGTGGCTCTGCCAAGGATAAGGCTCTGCCCCTCAGGGCCTCGGTTTTCCCACCTGTAAACTAGGAAGCTAGCCCTTGGTTCGCTGTGAGTTAAGAGTCATGGGCAAGCACTTTCTGTCTTATAGAGTGGAGTCCATCTGTGAAGTGGTGTTATTGGCTCTGTTATTTCTTTTTTTTTTTTTTTTTTGAGACAGAGTCTCGCTTTGTTGCCCAGGCTAGAGTGAGTGCCGTGGTGTCAGCCTAGCTCACAGCAACCTCAAACTCCTGGGCTCAAGCAATCCTACTGCCTCAGCCTCCCAAGTAGCTGGGACTACAGGCATGCACCACCATGCCCGGCTAATTTTTTTTTCTATATATATATTAATTGGCCAATTAATTTCTTTCTATTTATAGTAGAGATGGGTTCTCACTCTTGCTCAGGCTGGTTTCAAACTCCTGACCTCGAGCAATCCACCCGCCTCCGCCTCCGCCTCCCAGAGTGCTAGGATTACAGGCGTGAGCCACCGCGCCCGGCCGGCTCTGTTATTTCTATTTGCTGAGACCTCCGAAATTGGAGAAGACCCAGGTGGGGAGAAAATACTATTATTAGAGGATTAGGATTACAGAGGGCTGTGTTAGGTAATTCTGCTACAATTTGAGAATTTTGGTGTATTTCTCAGGCAATTCTAGAGTGTTATTTCATTCTGAAATATTCCATGAAGAGTACTTGGAAAGTTCTGGAGACATTCTTATGGTCCTCCTGTGTAATTCTGGAGTACTGGGGGCACAATACTGCAGCACTGTTATATAGCTGTGGAGCGTACTTCAAGGAGTCCTGGGATAGTGTGAGGCACTTCTAGAGCAGTACTGAGATGTTTTTTTCTTGAGACAGTCTCGCTTTGTTGTCCAGACTAGAGTGAGTGCCATGGCGTCAGCCTAGCTCACAGCAACCTCAAACTCCTGGGCTCAAGCAATCCTTCTGCCTCAGCCTCCCGAGTAGCTGGGACTACAGGCATGTGCCACCATGCCCGGCTAATTTTTTCTATATATATTAGTTGGCCAATTAATTTCTTTCTATTTATAGTAGAGATGGGGCCTCACTCTTGCTCAGGCTGGTTTCTAACTCCTAACCTCGAGCAGTCCGCCAGCCTTGGCCTCCCAGAGTGCTAGGATTACAGGCGTGAGCCACCCTGCATGGCCAGTACTGAGATGTTATAAGGAATTGTGGAGCCTTCCTGGAGAGTTCTGGCAAACACCAAAGCAGCCCAAACACTCTCCCAACCCACCACCTCCCTAGGCAGGGCTCAGCCTGCCTGCCTGCCTTCCCCAGCGCCCAGACAAGCTCCGCCCCCTCAGCCCCGGCCCCGCCCCCGCCCCTGGAGCTGGCACCTGCGCAGAGCACGCCCGCGTCCTCGTGGTGGCCGCAGTTGTGCACGCCCCAGCCAAGGCTCAGGCAGGCTGCCAGGTGGGGCTCGCCGCCCTCGCAGTGCACGTTGTCCAGCAGGATGTGCCCCGTGCCATAGCCGAAGAAGGCGTTGGTGGTGGCAGCCAAGGCCACGCCGCAACCCATCTGGCGGCAGACCACGGTGGCGTCTGGCAGCCCCCAGTCATCGTCGCACACTGTGCCCCACAGGCCGCTGTGCAGGATCTCCACTCGGCCCTGACATGGGTTCGCGCCCCCCACCAGGCGCACGCTGCCCTCACCTGGTGACGGAGGCGGGGGCAGGCGTGTCTCCCACAGGGCCTCCTCTGTGGGTGCGATGCCACCCACCCCCTCCTCGGTGCAGCAGGCCCACCGCACACCCACAGGCTCGATGCCCCAGGACCTAAAACCAGAAGCACCTGCTCGCCACCCTATCCTGGGTCACTGCCTCCTCAGTCCAGATTGAGGCCGTTTATGGGGTCACCCCTGCCTCAAACCATTCTCTTCCAGTGTCCCTCTCTTCCAGCCTAGGACGCGCTGCTTCCTCTTCTACCACTGCAGATGAAGACCTCACCTTTCAGAGTGTAGCTCCCACAACTATGAAGCCGCTCCCCATCCCCGATCTCCTGAGGGCTGGAACCCTCTTCCACCTCTGGATTTCCTTGTTTCTTTCTTTTTTTTTTTTTTGAGACACGGTTTCACTTTATTGCCCAGGCTAGAGTGAGTGCCGTAGCGTCAGCCTAGCTCACAGCAACCTCAAACTCCTGGGCTCAAGCAATCCTGCTGCCTCAGCCTCCCAAGTAGCTGGGACTACAGGCATGCGCCACCATGCCCGGCTAATTTTTTCTATATATATTTTAGTTGGCCAATTAATTTCTTTCTATTTATAGTAGAGATGGGGTCTCACTCTTGCTCAGGCTGGTCTCGAACTCCTGAGCTGAAACAACCCGCCCACCTCGGCCTCCCAGAGAGCTAGGATTACAGGCTTGAGCCACCGTTCCTTGTTTCTTTAACTGTCCCTCTCTTAGTGCACTTTTCATTTTCTTGTGTGCATCAGGATTGTCATTCCTGTGCAGTTTTGACTCTCTGGGAAGATAAACTCCATCCTCCACCCCCACCTTCCTCACTTACTCTGGCCTTCAACTTGCAATCCCTCTCCTCCTTCTGCCTAGGGGAGGTTCCTGTGGTGCCCACATGACCCTACTTACCTTTCCCATTCTGAGGAGTTGTAGGGGGTGCTCTGCTGGTTAACACCTTCCTTGTTGGGGGCTGCGTGGGCAAGAATTCTGGGAAGGAAACGGGGTGGAAGGGAGGATACAGGGATATTTCTATTCTCTATCCTCACACCCATAGGGTGTGTGAAGGGCAGAAGCATAGGACCCTAAGGTGTCTGCCCACACGGCCACTGGCCACAAAAAGAGTCACAGCCTGGAAACCTGGAGTGTGAGAAGGGAACGGACCACCAAGAGTCATCAGCCCTCAGAAACATAGTTCTCAAAGCAGTTGGTGTCCCTTGGAAACTGTCAGAGATGCAAATTCTTAGTCCCCACCCCAAACCTGCATAATCAGAAACTGGGGTGGGGCCACAAGCTGTGTTCTCATGAGCCATCCAGGCAATTTTCTTGAAAACTAGAACCACTGCTCTCAAGGTCAGAACTTCTCAGGGTATCTGCTGCAGCTCTATGACACATGGAGCCTATGGCCAATGTGACCCCAATCATTTTAGAAATGGCAGGGGGGCCCTGCATGGAAGCAGTGGTGCTGGTTTTCTTGCACAGGGACCCAGAGGCACTGCCGCGACCCAGACACCAGGCAATGCGGCCTCTGGCTCAGTCTTCTGCATGGAACAATGTTACCCCCAGGAAGTCCCTCTAGTTATCTACCCTACAGTCCTGCTGCCTGCCACAGTCTACCTGCCCTCCAGGGTTGCAGTTCTCTGCTCACCATTGCACAGGACAGCCACGTCCTCGTAGTGAAAGCAATTGTGGACACCCCAGCCCCGGCTGCCACACTCGCTTAGTGCAGCTTCTTGCCCGCGGCACTCCACATTGTCCAGCAGGATGGGGCCTCGGCCCTGACCAAAGGCGAGGGGCTGCGGCACTGGCAGTGCCAGGCCACAGCCCAGCTGACGACACACCACATTGGCGTCTACCACGTCCCAGTCGTCGTCGCAGACGCTGCCCCAGGAGCCGCCATGCAGGACCTCCAGGCGTCCTCGGCAGCGGCTTGGGCCCCCCACCAGCCTCAGCTCTGTGAAGAGGGTTGAGCTGGCACCAGGGGGGTCGCTGGGCCCAAACTATAGGATGCCCACTTTGCCATGAAGCCATGGGAGCCTTGGGATCGTCCCTTCTGTAAAATGGGGAGACTGTAGCAGTCCCTCTGAGTGGGGCCATCTAGAGTCATGGAGGGCTGGTGGGCTTCTGTCTGAGCCGCTGGAGCACCCCGGGGGCAGGTGAGGGTGAGGAAGAGTGGGGCAGGGCACCTACCTGGAAAGGGCAGTGCAGTGGGCTGAAGGGCGCTGGCTGAAACAGACAGAGTGAGGAAGATCGTCCACCTCTCTGCCCACGCCCTTGGCTGCCTGGTCCCTGGAACACAGCCTCCCTCCCTCACGGTCCTCACTCCCTCCTCTTGGACTTCACTGCCCCTGCTTGTCCAAAGCCCCTCTCCTTCCCAGACTGTCTTGATTGGTCTCCTGGTGTCCCTCTCTCTAGCCCAGGCCACCCAGAGAGATTCGCCTGGGACAGACCTACATGTCTCACTCTATTGCTAAATCCCTTAATGACTCCCTATTACCTGCAGGAGTCTCGGCCCCTGAACTTGCTCTACAAAGCCTTCTAGAATGTTCTGACCAGCTTGGCCTTACTTCTTAATCTCCCATCCATCTTGTCTCCAGGTCTTTAACCAGTTCTGTTCTGGCTTCCCTGCTCATTCCAGCCCTGCTGATTCTTCAAGACTCAGCTCAAAGCCCTTTCCTCCGGGAAGCCTCCTGGAGCCCTCAGCCAGAAGTGCTGTTTCCTCTGAGTCCCTGGGCACTACTACACGCCTCTTTCAGGGCCTTCTGCCTGGTGATGTGGCCATGCCTGTCTCAGCTGTATGTCTGCCAGGGCTCCCTGCTCAGAGCCTGGTACCTGGCAGATGTTCAGTAGCTCCGCCTTGAATGTGCATAAATTGGCTTTGGGATTCATTGTGATTTGCTCCCCCCCCACCCCAAAGATTTACCTGTACGAGTCCTGCATGTGTGTGCTCAGTGCTTTCTGTAAACTAACTGGCTTAATCATTAGGACACTTTATGAGTTAGGTAGGAGTTTGTGGGTGGGACAACTTCAGATTTAGGGAGGTTAGGGAACTTGCTCAAGGCCACACAGCAAATAAGTGTAGAGCTGAGAGAACCCCAGACAGCCACACTCTTCTTCAACACAGTTCTGAGCACCAGGCCTGAGAGGGGAGGTGGGGAGGAAACAGGGAAGGTAGCCTAGCAGGGAAAATTGAAAACCCAGAAAAAGCCCCTCACTTGTGCCCAGGGTCAGACACTTTCATAGACATTACCTCATAGAATCCTTACACCCACCCTCTGAGGCATGTACCAGTGTACCCATTTTACAGATTAAAATACTAAGACTCCGGTTTTTCTTTTGTAAGTTAGGATAGTTCCCTATGTCAATTGATCTCATCTTTTTTTTTTTTTTTTTTTTTTTTGAGACAGAGTCTCACTTTATTGCCCAGGCTAGAATGAGTGCCGTGGCGTCAGCCTAGCTCACAGCAACCTCAAACTCCTGGGTTCAAGCGACCCTCCTGCCTCAGCCTCCCAAGTAGCTGGGACTACAGGCATGCACCACCATGCCTGGCTAATTTTTCGTATATATATTTTTAGTTGGTCTATTAATTTCTTTCTATTTTTAGTAGAGACGGGGTCTTGCTCAGGCTGGTTTCGAACTCCCGACCTGGAGCAATCTGCCCACCTTGGCCTCCCAGAGTGCTAGGATTACAGGCGTGAGCCACCACGCCCGGCCTGATTTCATCTTTTACCAGCTGCCTTTCCAACAGCCCCTATTGGTAAGCCCACCTAGTCCCTCCTTCCCTGTGCCCACTGGTCCCTAACTGCCCACTCCCTGGGTACATTTACCTCTCACCTCTAGTACTGAGCTCTCTATTCCCCAAACTCAGACTCTTAGCTTTCGTCAATGCTGGGCAAATGTCAGAGCTGGAAAAAACCTTGGAAACCAGCTCATTCACAATCCCCCTCCCGCTAGAATTTTACAGCTGGGACAACTGAGCCCCAGAAGGAGGAAGTAGCAGGGGCTGGCAGGGCCGCACTCACCCAGTGGCAGGAGGAGGAGGAAGGACAAGGCTGGGGGAAGAGGGGGAGGGGCAATGCTCCCATCTCCTGGCCTCCACCACCTGCCCTTCTCATCCCGCTGGGGACCGATTGGCATCTCTGCTTCCTTGTGTGTCCAGCCAGTGGAGGGTCTTTCAGTTGGTCCCATCAAGGGGCCGGGGAGAAGTAACAGCTGGAACATCTGGAATTGAAAATCTAAAGTGTTTACTTCCATCCAGAGGGGCCAGCTTCAGGGGGAAATGACATTTCCACTTGGGTTTGGCATTCTGAGTGGCGGCAGTGATGGGGACAACAGCTGGGAAGTGAGAAAGATGGCGCGTGGACGGAGAGGAATGAGGCGTCGGGTTTGGCTGGAGCCGAGGATATGTGAAAAGGCAAGTGGCGTCCAGTTGAGAGAGTTGGCTGGGCCCAAACCGTGATGGGCTCAAAGGCTCTGGGTTTATCCTCCAGGACTGTGCAAAGTGTGATGTTGGCGATGCTGGTGGAAGCCCACTTAATTGTGGGGGGATATAGATATACATTTGTTGTTTTATTTTCATTGATTTTTTAATAGTACTTTCTATGGGGGCAAAGGACTCTGGCTTTGCATTTACTGGAACAATATAAAGTTTCCCTTTAAAATTAATTTAAGTCAAAAGAAATGAGTCAATTTAAGGAAACAAAAATCAGAATTCCCCTGGCTCACAAATATGCAAAAATGGTGCAGGGAGTTCTGGGAGAGTAAATGCCATGTGGGGTACTCTGCCCTTTTAGGATGAGAAGCCCTGGACTTTTTTTTTTCCGGCATATTATGGGGGTACAGATTTTAAGGTTTCAATAAATGCCCATTCCCACCCCTCCCCCCTAGCCCTGGACTCTTTAAAAAAATTTTTGGATTGAGGTATAAAAACAAAAAGGTGCATAAATAGTGAGCACAGAGCTGAAAGAACATTCACACCATGCAACCAGCGTCCCAGAAGCTCCTGCAGGGGCTCGCATGTCCCCTTCCCTTGCAGACTCTGGCTGGAGGCTGACACAGTGCATGGTGGATGGACACATCTGGGAGAGATAGGAAGCTGGTTTAGAGGCTGAAGCAATGTCCAGACTCCAGACCATGAGGGGCGGAGATGAAGGACAGGTGCAGAAGGTATCTGGGAAACTGAGCTAGCAAGAGTGGGCTTCTGTTGGTGGAGGGCGGGAACAGAGGTGCAGCCAGTTGCCTCCCAGCCCCCTGATGGGGACTGTAGGAGGAGGCAGTGGAAAGGATGGTTCTGTTTGGGATATACTGAAAGTGAGGCACCCAGGGGACATGGGTGCCTGTCCCAGAAGGAACTCCCCGTCACCCACCCACCCCTGGTCTCTCCCTGGCTCTGCCTCTGTCCTGGCATGCAAACAATCTGCTTGGGGAGAGGATGAAAACCTATCTGGATGCGGACACAGGGTTTTCAATACCCCATTCATGGGGCCCAGTGCAGCCCCCAGTGAAATAATCAGCTTTTGTCTTCTCTCTGCCTGAACTGGGGACAGCTGGGAGATGGGAGTTGAGCATCGTGAGGAGGGGGAGAGCCACAGTCCAATATTTGCTGGGCGGCAGACACATAGTTATCTGGGCCTCCCCCTACCTCCTGGCCTAGGGGCCCCCCACTTCTCATGCTGCTGGGACACTGCCCCCCCTCCCCCCATCAGATCAGTCCCCACCCTGTGAGTGTGAGCACAGACAGCTCCCAGAGACCCTGCCAGGAATCCTCAGAGTCCCCCACTCCCTCCCCTGCCACTGTGGCCCAGGAGCGGGGGAGAAGGACCCTGATCCCATGGACCTCCAATGCCAGCTGACCCCAAAGCCCTCCACCAAGCCTGCCTCACCCCCCAGCTCCAAAGTTGAGCCCCTCCAGACTGTTCCTGCCTCCTGCCCTGGTGACCCTGGCCAAGATGAGACTTCAGCCTTCCCTGCCCTGGGTGACTAGGGCTCTCAAAAGCTCTTGTGTTCCCTCTCCACCCTTTGTAAATGCAGCCATCACCCGCCAGCATGACACAGTGTTTAGAAGCATCAGCTCACCATCTACCAGCTGTGTGACCTCAGCTCCATAAGCCTCACTGTTCTCATTTGTAAAGTGGGGTTAGTAATACACTTACCTCTTATAGTTCTCGCTGGCTTAAATGAGCTAATGTTTGTACAAGGTTTAGCCCAGTGTCTGGTGCACCGTATGTGTGGTAGCGATTGTTATTATTACTGTTTCCCTATCTAGACTGTGGACCTTGAGGGCAAAAGCCAGATCTTATTCAATGATACCACCTGGCACAGGGTCGGTACTCAGGACATGTTTGTTGAATGACTGAATGAAGTTCATGGCTGCAGAATCATAGAATGAAGCAGTCAGGGGGACCCGGGAGATTATCAAGGACAACTTCCCAACTGACCAGTGGGAAACAGTTGTCACACACGCACGCACACACACACCAGCAAAAGTGAGGGATTCATACCTGGGGGGATGTTCTGGGTTCTTTATGTCCCTTCTTCTAAAGTCAATCCAAGGTTGAATCACTTTCTCAGGCCCTGGAAGTTTAGGAGGGGGAGGAATCTTCCAAATACAAATCAACACAGGCTTTTCTTCTTTTCTTTCCAAAGCTGGAAGGTGAGCAGAGGCAAAGTCCATGGAGCTGGCTGGTGGCCCCAGCCTGTCCCCATCCAACCTGAGGGGCACAGGGAGGCAAAGGGAGAGTGGAGGTGGCCCGCACCACCTAGAGTGGCCCCAGAGAAAGAGCACCGAGGCAGAGGAGGAGCCACATGGGGGGGCATGGCCTCTCCAGCCAGGCAACCCCTCCGCTCTCCCCGCCAGCCCAGGGCTCAGGTTTCAAAAAGGCCTGAACAGTCTCCACCCCTTTGCCGGGCAGCCAAGCATCCTGATTTTCTAAGAGGGCCCTGATCCAACCTGGGGAGTCCCCTTGGTTATGTCCTGATCTGTGCCTTGGCTGGAGGTTCCGAAACGATCACAGGAGCTACAACGTATGGGATGGACTTCCCACGTAGGCAGGACTCACAACCTCACTCAAGTGCTGCTGATTTGGCCTACTCTCTGATTCTTCTTGAGTTCTGGTGCCTCTGGGGTTTTGTAGTTACAGGTGACAGGAAGTGACAGGTGGCTTATTCTGTAGTTTGGAGTTACAGTAAAATGCTGTGTTGGGATTCCGCCTCTTCTCTCTAGAACCATAAATTACCTGTGAGTGTGAGGACAGACAGCTCCCAGAGACCCTACCAAGAATGTGGAGGACAGCCCCTTAGAGCCCTCGCAGGGCAGTTTCCACACCTGGCTATGCATTCTCAGGAGCAGGTATGATTTTAAAATATACACAGATTCCTGCCCCAGGGATTCCAATCTAGTAGCTCAGAGGTGGGGCTGCCCTGAAAGTGTATTTTTATTTTTATTTTTATTTTTTTGAGACAGAGTCTCGCTTTTTTGCCCAGGCTAGGGTGAGTGCCGTGGCGTCAGCCTAGCTCACAGCAACCTCAAACTCCTGGGCTCAAGCAATCCTACTGCCCTTAGCCTCCTGAGTAGCTGCGACTACAGGCATGCGCCACCATGCCCGGCTAATTTTTTCTATATATATTATTTGGCCAATTAATTTCTTTCTATTTATAGTAGAGACAGGGTCTCGCTCTTGCTCAGGCTGGTTTCAAACTCCTGACCTCGAGCCATCCGCCCACCTCGGCCTCCCAGAGTGCTAGGATTACAGGCGTGAGCCACCACGCCCAGCCTGAAAGTGTATTTTTGAAAAGTTCCTGGGAATCACACAAGTTTGGGAACAAGTGTGATCTAGTCTAAGCTTTTTTTTGTTTTTTGTGGTTTTTTTTGAGACAGGGTCTTGCTCTGTCACCAGGCTAGAGTGCCATGGCATCAGCCTAGTTCATAGCAACCTCAAACTCCTGCGCTCAAGTGATCCTCCTGCCTCAGCCTCCCGAGTAGCTGGAATTACAGGTGCACCACCACACCCAGCTAGTTCTTTCTATTTTTTATAGAGATGGAGTCTCTCTCTTGCTCAGGCTGGTCTCGAACTCCTGGCCTCCAACAATCCTCCTGCCTTGGCCTCCCAAAGTGCTAGGATTACAGATGTGAGCCACTGAGCCTGGCCGTGGTCCAAGCTTTTTATATATGGTACAGGTTGGAAGACGGAGGCCAAGAGAGGAAAACAAGTGGCACAGCCCGTGGGCCCCGCAGGACTTAGGATCCCAGCTCCCAGGCCTTATCCTGCTTCTCCCTTTTTGGAAAAAGAAAACTCTTAAGGGAGGTTGCACCACCCTGCCACCAAACCTACACACCCTCCGAGCCTCTGTCCTGCCCTGGCCTGGGGAGACTGCCCCTGCAGTGCAGACTCCACTATTTTTCCTTCTTAGGAAGCTTCCCTCCATCTGCCCATCTCTCCCTCATTCAGCTGCTTTTTCCCAGCTGGATTTTTCACATCAGCCTTCTAAGCATGCTCTGGTCTCAATAAAAGCAAAAAGCAGCAAAAACCCCACTTCCTCTGTGTTGGCTGGATCCTCAGGGCAGACATGGCCAGGCCCTTGCATCCCTACATAGTGCTCACCTCCATTCTACCTCTGCCAACCCAGCCCAGGAGCGAGGCAGAATGACTCTGCTCCTGCCCCTCATGGACCTCGAATCCCAGCTGACCCCAGAGCCCTCCGAGGGCCTTGTGATGCCTGCCTCGGCCCCCAGCTCCAAGGTTGACCCCTCCAGCCTGCGCCTGCCTCACACCCTGGGGACCCTGGTCAAGATGAGGTTTCATCCTTCCCCTCCAGGCTGGGGATGCCCAGGAAGAAAGTGGCCTTGGCTCAGTTACTGCAGGAGATCCCAAAGGTGCCACAGCTGGAGGCTGTCAGCTGACTGCACTCCTCACAGATCTTCCACCAGTTCTTTCTGGAAGGGAGATCTGAGCAGGGCATCTCCACAGTTGTCACGAGACTCTGCTTCCCTCTTTGGTGAGTGTCCATCCCTCCTCTGTCCTCCCCACTACAGCCAGACTTCTCCAAACAGCTGTCTGCACACACATCCCCATTTCCTCTACCCTGCCCACTACCTAGCTGACCCCGGTCTGCCTTTGGTCCTCACCTGGCAGGGAGGCAACTCACTAAGATAACCAGTGACCTCCATGTCATGAAATTCAAGGGACACTTTTCATTCCTTGGTTTGGTTAGTTTCAGGCCCTGATGTTAGAACAGAGGGCACTTGTCTTGGTCAGCTTTTTCTGTGAGAACGTGCTGTGTAACAAACAACCCCCAAATCACAGTGGTTTACAACAATCACTTTTCTCCCATGGTTCTGCACATTCGCTGGTTGGATCTGTTTCAGGCTCTGGGTGTGGTTTGGGTTTGCTTTATGTGGGCTCTTTTTTTTTTTTTTTTTTTTTGAGACAGAGTCTCGCTCTGTTGCCCAGGCTAGAGTGAGTGCCGTGGCGTCAGCCTAGCTCACAGCAACCCCAAACCCCTGGGCTCAAGCAATCCTGCTGCCTCAGGCTCCTGAGTAGCTGGGACTACAGGCATGCGCCACCATGCCCGGCTAATTTTTTTTATATTTATTAGTTGGCCAATTAATTTCCTTCTATTTATAGTAGAGATGGGGTCTCGCTCTTGCTCAGGCTGATCTCGAACTCCTGAGCTCAAACGATCCGCCCACCTCGGCCTCCCAGAGAGCTAGGATTACAGGCTTGAGCCACCGCGCCCGGCCTATGTGGGCTCTTATTCTAGGACTCAGGCTAAAGGGGCAGCAGTTACCTGAGATATGGTCCTTCCATCATGGAAGGCACAAACCCCAAAGACAAAGAGAAACCATGGAAGCATACTGAAAGCCTCTGTTTGGGCATGACATATATCCAATCTGGTCATGTTTCATTGTCTAATTAAAGTCACATGGCCACTCTTCTCTCGATAAGGCAGGAGAAGCATACCCCTCCCCACAGGGGAAGAGGGGAGAGAGTGAATATTTGCTGAACAATAGTATAGCCCACCAGAAAATAACAGTAAAATAACAATAAATTTGGCTTAAACAAAATCCAAATTTATTTCTCTCTCTCACCTACAAGTCCTGGTAGGAGGTCTAGAACTGGTTTTACAGCTCATGATTGTTAAGGACCCTCATCCCTTCTCTTTAGTTGCTCAAACCATCCTTAACCCAGGGCTTCCTCCTCATGGTCCAAGATGTCTGCCGCAGCCTCCACCATCATAAATAGTACTTCAGCCCCAGTATTAGTCTTCTCAGGCTGCTATACAAAATACCACTGACTGTGTGGCTTAAACAACAGAAAGTTATTTTCTCATGACTCTGGAGACTGGAAAACCCAAGATCAAGTTTCTGGCAGGGTTCAGTTCCTGATGAGGGTCCTTTTCCTGGCTTGTAGATGGCTGCCTGCTGTGTCCTCACACAGCAGAGGGAGGGAAAGGGAGAGAGAGGGAACAAGCTAGCTCTCTGATGTCTCTTTTAATAAGGACACTAATCCTATTGGATCAGGGCCCCACCCTTATGACCTCACTTGACCTTGATTATCTCCTAAAGGCTCTGTTGCCAAATGTACTCACTGAGGGAGTTAGGGCTTCAACGTATGAATTTTAGGAGGACGCAAACATTCAGCCAATGAAAAGGGAAAGAAGGGAGAGATAGAGGGCACACTCCTTGTATTAGAGGCCATGACCACATCCCCTTGCTCATACCTCATGGCTAGAACTTATTCTCATAACCATAACCCAGCTACAAATTCTGTTACCACCTACAAAGGGAGAGCAGATACCAGGGATGACTATAGTTTCTGCCATAGTCTTTGTGTTACTTGATATCTCAGCAGCCTTTGGTATGCTATCAGTTACAATGCTTTGGGCTGCAAGTAACAGAAAACACAAAGTAGCTCAAAAAGTGGAATATTTATCACTCTAAACAAGATGTCCAGAGATAAGGCCATTTCAGGATTGGTTGATTGAAAGAAATGATGACATCATCAGGGACCAAGTCCCTCACACAGTGCACTCTGCCATGGTCAGTCATCGGCAGGTTGGCTTTTCCTCTTGGCTGGCTTCCCTCGTGTCTCAAGATGGCAGCCTCAATTCTGAGAAACTCACGTGTGTGACAACGGTCAGAGACAGAAATGGGAGGATATACCTACCTTATGTCCCCTGCCCATTTTTTTTTTTTTTTTTTTTTTTTTTTTAGAGACAGGGTCTCACTATGTTACCCAGGCTGGTCTTTTTTTTTTTTTTTTTTTTTTTTTTTTTTTTTTGAGACAGAGTCTCACTTTATTGCCCAGGCTAGAGTGAGTGCCATGGCGTCAGCCTAGCTCACAGCAACCTCAAACTCCTGGGCTCAAGCAATCCTGCTGCCTCAGCCTCCCAAGTAGCTGGGACCACAGGCATGTGCCACCATGTCCGGCTAATTTTTTCTATATATATTAGTTGGCCAATTAATTTCTTTCTATTTATAGTAGAGATGGGGTCTCGCTCTTGCTCAGGCTGGTCTTGAACTCCTGAGTTCAAGTAATCCTCCTGCCTCAGCTTCCAAGAGTGCTAGGATTACAGGTGTGAGCCACCATGCCTGGCCGTCCCCCAAGTGTTCTTGGCCCAAATCCAGTTGCTTACCCATTGCAAAGCATTACTGGCCAGGGGGAAGGAGCCCTGTGCTCTGTCCTGGGCTGCCTTCTCCATCCCCACACTCCCCTTCTAGGAGACCTGGGACAAGCTCAAGGTATACAATATGCTGGTTTTCAGTATACTCAGAGTTGTACAACCAACACCATTATCTAATAGCAGAAACATTTTTATCACCCCCAAAAGAAATCTGTACCCATTAGTAGTCACTCCCTATCCCCCCTCACCCCAACCCCTGGTAACCACTAATTTATATTCTATCTCTGTGGATTTGCCTATTCTGGACATTTCAGATAAATGGAATCACAATATGTGGCCTCTTCTATCCGGATCCATTCCATTAACATGTTTTCTTTTTTTGAGACAGAGTCTTACTCTGTTGCCCAGGCTAGAGTGCTGTGGTATCAGCCTAGCTCACAGCAACCTCAAACTCCTGGGCTCAAGCAATCCTGCTGCCTCAGCCTCCTGAGTAGCTGGGACTACAAGCATGAGCCACCATGCCCGGCTAATTTATATATATATATATATATATATTTTTTTTTTTTTTTTTTTTAATTGTCCAGCTAATTTCTTTCTATTTTTTTTTTTTTTTAGTAGAGACAGGGTCTCGCTCTTGCTCAGGCTGGTCTCAAACTCCTGAGCTCAAAGGATCTGCCCACCTCGGCCTCCCAGAGAGCTAGGATTATAGGCGTGAGCCACCACGCCCGGCTGCTTAGCATGTTTTCAAGGTTCATCCATTTTGTAGCATGTATCACTACTTTTCCTTTTTATAGCTCACTAATAGATCACTGTATGGATAGACCACCAATGTGATTAGATAAATTCCTTCTGGAATATAAAGAACTCTCAAAACTTAACATTAAAAAAAAAATTCAGGCTGGGCACGGTGGCTCAAGCCTGTAATCCTAGCTCTCTGGGAGGCCAAGGTGGGCGGATCGTTTGAGCTCAGGAATTCGAGACCAGCCTGAGCAAGAGCGAGACCCCATCTCTACTATAAATAGAAAGAAATTAATTGGCCAACTAATATATATAGAAAAAAATTCGCCGGGCATGGTGGCACATGCCTGTAGTCCCAGCTACTTGGGAGGCTGAGGCAGCAGGATTGCTTGAGCCCAGGAGTTTGAGGTTGCTGTGAGCTAGGCTGACGCCATGGCACTCACTTTAGCCTGGGCAATAAAGTGAGACTCTGTCTCAAAAAAAAAAAAAAAATTCAAACAATCCAATTACTCAATGAGCAAGACATAAAGAGACACTTCACCAAAGGGGACACACAGATGGCAAATAAGCATGAAAAGAGGCCGGGCTCGGTGGTTCACGCCTGTAATCCTAGCACTCTGGGAGGCCGAGGCGGGCAGATTGCTTGAGGTCAGGAGTTCGAAACCAGCTTGAGCAAGAGCAAGACCCCGTCTCTACTATAAATAGAAAGAAATTAATTGGCCAACTAATATATATAGAAAAAATTAGGCGGGCATGGTGGCGCAAGCCCGTAGTCCCAGCTACTTGGGAGGCTGAGGCAGCAGGATTGCTTGAGCCCAGGAGTTTGAGGTTGCTGTGAGCTAGGCTGACATCATAGCACTCACCGAAGCCTGGGCAAAAAAGCGAGACTCTGTCCCAAAAAGAAAAAAGAAAAAAAAATGAGCATGAAAAGATGTTCAACATCACTAACCGTTGGGGAATGCAAATTAAGGCCACAATGAGGCCAGGCGATATGACTCACACTTGTAATCCCAGCCCTGTGGGAGGCGGAGGAGGGAGGATCCCTTGAGACCAGGAGTTTGAAACTAGCCTGAGCAACATAGCAAGACCTCATCTCTACCAAAAATGGAAAAATTGGCGGGGCACAGTGGTGCATGCCTGTAGTCCCAGCTACTTGGGAGGCTGAGGCAGATGTTGAGGCTCCAGAGAGCAATGATGACACCACTGCACTATAGCCTGGGTGACAGAGTGAGACCCTGTCTTACAAAAAAGATGTCACCACATACCTACCAGAATGGCTGGAGGGAAAAATAAAATAGTGACAATACCAAATACTAATGAAAACATGGAAAACCTGCATTCCTCATATATCACTGATGGGAGTGTAAAATGGCCCTGTTGCTCTGAAAAATAGTTTGGCAGTTTCTTAAAAAACAAACACTGACCACATGATCCAACAATTGTACTCCTAGGCATTTATCCCAGAGAAATGATAACTTACATCTGCACAAAAACCTGTACTTGAATGTTCATAGTAGCTTTCTTTGTAATAGCTCAAAACTGAAAACAAACAAAATGTCCTATAGTGGGTAAATGGGTAAACAAACCACAGCACATAAATTATACCATGGGTGACTTCTCATAAAAAGGAATAACTATGGATACATGCAACAACTTCAATGGAGGGGGGGGCATGGGCAATATATGTAACCTTAACACTTGTACCCCCATAATACGCTAAAATAAAAAATAAAAAGAAAACCTAAAAAAAAAAAACTTCAATGGATCTCAGGGCATTATACTTAGTAAAAAAGGCTAATCTCAAAAGGTCATACACTGTATGATTCCATTTATACAATGTCCTTGAAATGTTTAAATTGAAGAGATGGAAAACAGATTTCTGATGTGCAGGGTTTGGGGATTGTGGACTGGAGGAGGGTAGGTGTGATTATAAAGTGGTAGCACAACAGAGATCTTTATGATCATGAAATAGTTTTGTGTCGATTGCATATGATAAAATAACAGAGCCATACATACATATTATATCAATGCCAAGTTCCTGATTTTGATATTGTGTTATAATTATATAAGATGTCACCATTGAGGGAAACTGGGTGGGAGGTATCTGGGACTTCCTGATATATTTCCTTGCAACTTCCTGTGAATCTACAATGATTTCAAAATAAAACTTTTTTTGAAAGTCTCAGTTGATTTGCAAGAACAAAGCAGACTCACATCTAAAAATGAAAGCAAACAATTTTAGAATTTCTCCAAATCACCACCTTGAGGTGTGAAAGATGGATTCTGACAAGTGGCTTTTCCTGGTATGAGAGGCTGCAGGTGCCCAGGGTTGATTTACTGATTTATCTTCTCAAAGATCCTTCCTAAGCAGCTGAGCTTGGCTGGAGAGTGGGGAAATTTGGTGTATGGCAGGTGAGTTGCCACTGGGCTTCCACATTATGAGATGTGAGCCTCTTCAGCACTTCCACCCCTGGGAGGCCAGTAGCAATCAAGTGCTTTGATGACTTCATTTAGGTCAGTGATGAAAAGACCTCCTCAAGGACTTCTAAGCATTCTCCATATCCTTGGGAAATTTGCTTCATTAAATCTGACAAGAGCGCCTCCATCTCTGTTCTTCCGTGTTGTGTTTATCTAGGCAAGTTGGTGATGTGGTCATGCACTTGAGACCCAGTGTTATAAAATGAAAGTCTCATTGTGAAATTCATTGGCACTATCCATAATGCAGCTTCCACAGAACACACAAAAGTGAACTCCAGAGGATAGAAGAAAGTGCCAAATACTTCCCCCTTGAGTCACCCAAGCTTCCTTCTTTGGCTTTTCCATAAACAACTGCAAGGAACGTGCTCTGTGAAGCCCCGGGGTAAAGGAGAGTGTCCTGGGACCAGAACCAGGGGCCATTATCTTTGTCCAGCACTTTCTTTTCTTTTTTTGAGACAGAGTCTCACTTTGTTGCCCAGGCTAGAGTGAGTGCGTCAGCCTAGCTCACAGCAACCTCAATCCCCTGGGCTCAAGCAATCCTGCTGCCTCAGCCTCCAGAGTAGCTGGGACTACAAGCATGTGCCACCATGCCCGGCTAATTTTTTGTATATATATTTTTAGTTGGTCAATTAATTTTTTCTGTTTTAAGTAGAGACAGGGTCTCATTCAGGCTGGTTTCCAACTCCTGGCCTCGAGCGATCTGCCTGTCTCGGCCTCCCAGAGTGCTACGATTATAGGCGTGAGCCACCACACCGGGCCTGTCCAGCACTTTCTTTCAGAAGCAGCAGGTCCAAGGGCTGCCGAGGCGGAACCATCCCAAGAGCTCCCATATCCACCGACCAAGACTCAGAGGAAACTTCCGGTAGCATCTGCCACATTCTGAGAACCAGACAGACCCTTCTGGCCAGAAAACTGTCTTTTTTTCTCTTTTTCTCTTTTTTCTTTCTTTCTTTCTTTCTTTTTTTTTTTTTTGCTTGACTGCAATGTTTTTATGTTTTTAAATTTTTATCTTTTTTTATTTTTTTCTGAGACAGAGTCTCACTCTGTTGCCCGGGCTAGAGTGCCGTGGCATCAGCCTAGCTCACAGCAACCTCAAACTCCTGGGCTCAAGCAATCCTTTGCCTCAGCCTCCCGAGTGGCTGAGACTACAGGCATGCGCCACCATGCCCGACTAATTTTTTTCTATATATTTTTAGTTGGCCAATTAATTTATTTCTATTTTTAGTAGAGACGAGGTCTTGCTCTTGCTCAGGCTGGTTTCCAACTCCTGACCTGGAGCGATCTGCTTACCTTGGCCTCCCAGAGTGCTAGGATTACAGGCGTGAGCCACTGCGCCCGGCCAGGTTATGAGTTTTGGCAGGAATCCCACAGAAGTGACTTGGGGTCCTTCCCACTGCCTCCCACCAGTAGTTACATGACATCAGTTTAACCCACTAATGGTTATGTTAACTGTGACGACGTGGCTTAAGCGGTGTCTGATAGATTTGGATTCTTATTTTATTCCACGTGTAGTCCATTATTGCCATCATTTATTTCAGTGCACAGTTGTCCCCAGTTTGGCCAGTGGGACCCCCGTTCCAACTGGCTCCTGTGTTGTCTAGTCATGTCCTGATCAGTTTGTGAGCATTTATTGGGCATAAAATGATGTTCCACGTTTACCTTGTACTTTCCTGTTCCTAACTCAAAATCAGCCATTTCTCCAAGGAGCCCTAGGTCTGGCTTTTAGTGGGAAATAGTAGAATATTTAGCAATTGATACCTGGGCTCTAAGAAATTTTAAGGAAAATGCTTTGGGTGGACTTTCACACTGTGGGTGCATTTTGGCCACCAGGAGGCAGCACATTTCAGAAAAATGCAAAAGACCCAGAATCTGGATTGGGGCTAGACTGGCACTCCCTCCCCACCCCCCACCCCCCAGGGGTCTCTAGTCCTCCTTCCCAAAAAAGGGGACAACAGGCCCCATCCATCCATCCACCCCATGTGCATACAGACTCTCCCATCCCCACCCCACCGGTACATGCCTTGTTCCTCAGAATCACTCACTGATTTCTTCCCATCTTGTTTGTCTGAAGCCCTCTGGGAGGTTAGAGGGATGGGGTGATAAGAAGCCTCAGAGAGGCCCTGATGTTCCACCCACAGCCCAGCGCACTCCATTCCCAGCACCGTCAGCCACACAGCTGTGGGTAACACGGACACAAAGGCCCTGAGCTCTGAGCTTCCACCTGGTCCCCTCTGCCAGCCGGCTGCCCCCCCACATCCATCAGAGAAAACTGGGGGAGTCATCTCTTCCCCCCATTTATTTACTTTCCCACAAGTTAACCAGAGTAGAATTCGAAACAAAAATGCCAGGGAACGTTAGGCAACTTAAATGTATGATTCGATTACATTAGAAGAAAACATTTGCACCTGAAGGTACACAGCTGCCCCTAGGAATTAAAGGCCATTCATTTTTGTATTATTCTTCCTCTCCTAAAGGAGTTTCACCTGGGCGCTTGCACAGAGTCAGCCATCAGAAGTGCTGTGCCCGTCTGTCCTTCACCATCTCCTGCCTGGACTGTTACAGCAGACCCCTGACTCTTGTCATCAGCCCCTCTTCCCAGCCAGAGCTGAGCAGCTCATTCACCTGTTTCAATACCCTTCCGTGGTGGCTACCCTCACCCCCAGGGCAAAGTCTAGCATTTCAGCCTGGCACCTTCAGGACCCTGCCCTGCCCACCTCCCCAGCCTCCTAAACTGCCACTCTGGCCCCAAGGACCTGAGGCTTTGGCAGTTCTGAGCTCCATGGGCATTGCCCCAGCCCCCTCCCCCCAGCACCCTTTCTTCACCTCTGTCCACACAGCTGCCTCTGCCTGAACTGACCTCCCATCCCTCCATCCCCCTGTAAAATTGGGCAGAGGCCCATAAAATTCCTCTTGTCTCCTAATGGATATCTCCTCCTTGTTCTTGCACTTGGAATGAGCCCCTTGCCATCTCTGATCTAACCCTCCCCCCATTCAATAATGGCCTTTCTCCTGTCTCCCCCACAGACCTGTGACCACTGTCCCGCCCTGGACTGTGAGCTGCCTAAGGGCAGGGCCAGCAAAGGGTGGGCACGGAGGGCAGGATGGATGGGGAAGGGGTGACAAGTTGTGTCTGACAAGGCTGCCAGTGCATGCTTTGCAAACTTCAATGTGAATACAGATCACTTGGGGATTTCCAAGCTGAAAACCAAGTCCTGATTCAGTCGGCCTGGGGTGAAGGCTGAAGTTTGTGTCTCTAACGAGCTGCAGGTGTTGCTGGTGCCGCTGGACTGGGGAAGGGAGGCAGGTGGGGGGCTCTCAGGTGGGTTCAGCCAGCATCCCAGGGATATAAGATAGCTGGGTGGTGGCCACCCACCACCTTGCGGGCATCATGGAGCTGAGCTACGGGCTCTTCATCTGCTTCCTGCTCTGGGGAGGCACAGAGCTGTGCTACCCCCAGCCCCTCTGGCTCTTGCAGGGGGGAGCCGGCCGCCCCACACCATCTGCACCACCCGTGATCGTGGAGTGTCTGGAGGCCCAGCTGTTGGTCACTGTCAGCAAAGACCTTTTTGGCACCGGGAAGCTGGTCAGGCCTGCTGACCTCACCCTGGGCCCTAAGGGCTGTCAGCCCCTGGTCTCTGCGGACACAGATGATGTGGTCAGGTTCGAGGTTGGGCTACACGAGTGTGGCAACAGCCTGCAGGTGAGGCTTGGGGCTCCCAGCTTCGGTGGGAGGATGTGCAAGGTGGCTGGTAACAGGAAGTGTGACCGTAGAGCCTGTGGGAGGTGGGGTTGGGCAGGGAGGTGGTGTGGCTGTGGCCTGAAGCTGGCCCTGGGGGCCAGTTCCTGTCTCTGGGTACTCAAATTGGGCAGACAGCAGAGAGTCCTGAGGTGGCAGTGTGCACTGAGCCAGTCCAGACACCCCCACTGTGACGCCTGTGGGTTTATGACACACACAGGTGCGGGCAATAGGACAGCCCTAGGGGGTAGCCCAGGCACTTGCGTGGGGCATTAGAAACTCTTTCTGAAGAGACAGACTTTTGCTATGTTAGAAAACTCAGAAGTAATCATCGCAGGAAACACCCCAGAATCTTAGCCTCCCTCCTTCATGTTCAATGGCTTGAAGTTTTGACTAAAAGTGGTATTGGGGGGCACAACATTGACCTTCATGCTGAAGACCTTACAGGTTTCAATTGAGTCCCTTGGGGCCGCTCCAAGGGGTTAACTGGGAGCCAGGTGCAGGAAGAGACCCCACACAATCCAGGCCAGACCCCCTCCACCAGGCCAGCAGGAAGTGGACACTGGGAGGAGGCCCTTCCGGCAGCGCAGGGCCAGGCACGCAGCTCCCCAGATCGTCCCTGATGCCCTGAACCACGTTCCTGTTGCTCCATGGAGGGTCTGGCCTGGCCTGTCCTCCGACGGGGAGCCCTGGCTCCTCCCCTGGCAGTGGACTCAGTAGCTTGGCTGGGATGGGGGCAAATCCAGCCCCAATGCCTTCCAGCTGGAGTTCTGGTCTTAGGTGTGGTCCCTAGAGCTCACCTTGAGGACTCGGGCCCTTATTTCTCTGGGGATAGAAGTCAGCGAGCTGCAGGAGTTATCTGAATAATTACTCTAGCTTAGTAACGCCCAAGCCTTATACATTGGGGTCACCTGGGGAGCTTCTAAAAATCCTGCTCAGCTGTACAGATGCTAAATCAGATGGGAGTGGGAGCTGGCCATGGGTCTCTTTTTAAGGATCCCAGGTGACCCCAATGTGGAACACAGCCCGCTGTCCGCAGTGTTTCCCGATCTTGCCCAGTAATAATCACCTGGCACCAGGGCCGGCTTCCAGCTATGCCGCCAGCGCCATCCTGTGGGGTGCTGCTCTCCTGCTCTGAAATCCGTACTAACATTTGAACAAGGGGCTTCACAGACCGTGCTGCTGGTCCTGTTTGGGGCATTTGCTGATAGATCTAACACTGTGCCCTGGAGATGGAATCAGGGCAGGGCCAGGAGGCCACTTGGGCCCCAGGTTGGGTTCCCTAGGCAGGCCCCTCCTCCTGCAGCCCAACTGGAAGCTTCGAACCTCTCACTGCCTCATGCAGCCAGTTCCTCCCATGAAGTGGGCTTGGGAACAGGTCAGAGGGTGATAAATGCTAACTGCTGTGCGGTAAGTTAAAGTTCCTGGCACTTTCTGGCTGATTCTAGGGCTTGCTTGGCCCCAGGCCTCCCCTGAAGGAAATCATGTATGTACTGGGGGAGGGGGTGTGGAGAAGGGGGCGCATGTCCTGATGCCTCTGGTGTCTGCCCTGGCTGATCCAGACACCCGTGATGGTGTCAGCATCTCTCTCAGGTAAGGGCCCTGTGGTGCAGAGGGAGGACCTGCCCGGGCTCTCCTTACTGCTAGCAGCACAGCCTGTGTTCTTGCAACTCCCAGCAGGCTGGCTACTCCCTCTTGTGGGTCAGGCACACCTTGAGCAGGTGGTACTGATAAGGTTAACCTCTCACCTGTCCTCCAGGTGACTGCCGATTCCCTGGTGTATAGCACGTTCCTGCTGCATGAACCCCGCCCTGTGGGGAACCTGTCCATCCTCAGGACCAACCGTGCCGAGGTTCCCATCGAGTGCCGCTACCCCAGGTCAGTGTGGGATGGGGGTCATGGCCCCTGGTGCAGAGGCCACTCGGCTGTGGCTGCAGGCAGGTGGGTCAGCTCTGGGCAGCAGCTCGCAGCACAGCTGTGAGGGGTGGAAGTGCTTGTGGTTGTGGTTACTCCCCCAGCTCCGCATGGGGTTGGGTGGGGCCTGCTGAGTCTAGTCTGATCCCCAGAAATGCATCAGGGACCCAACTGTCTTAGTGGAAGCTGCAGAGCTGCGCAGCTTTGCAGGAGGATGGGGTGGGGGGTGGTACTAGGCTAGGCCCTGGCCATCTGTTCTCTCCTGGTGGCCCTGGAGCCCCTAGCACATCAAGCATGTGCCTGTGAATTCGGGTACCGAAGCGGAAGGAGAGAGTGACTGTGTCTCTAAGACAATGCTGGGTCCAGTGCCAGGCTCACACAGGGTCTTAGTCCCTGCCCTTGAACCAGTCTGGGAGGAGGTCGGAGAGATGAAGTGGGCAGTGCTGACAGGACACACGGCATGAGGCAGTGTGCCTGGGCAGAGCCACCATACTGAGGGGTGCCATGCAGGGGCTGCCGCCTCAGACCTGGAACCTGAGCCTCCAGGGCTAAAGTTAACAAGGAATAGATCTTAGTCTAGAAACCGAACTTCTAACATCAGATGTACTTCACACCGCAGCCCAGATGTTGTCATGGCTAGGCTGGCTGTGCCACGCACAGATGCAGAAGTTCAGGAGCACAAAGGGAACATTCAGCTGCCTGGCTGGGGCACAGCTGCAGGCTCTGCAAGGGGGAGGAAATGAGATGCCCTGCCAATGGGGGACCACGTGGGGTGTGTCCCTGGGCAGGTGTGGGCAGCTGCGGCTCTCCTCCCAGGCAGGGCAATGTGAGCAGCCAGGTCATCCTGCCCACCTGGGTGCCCTTCAGGACCACGGTGCTCTCGGAGGAGAAGCTGGCTTTCTCTCTGCGCCTGATGGAGGGTAAGTAGGGGGCCTGGACTGGGCAGGGCAGCTGCGGGGAAAGCGCTGGGCAGTATTGAACCCCTGGCCATCTCTTCCAGAGAACTGGAGCACTGAGAAGAGGTCCTTCACCTTCCACCTGGGAGACACAGCTCACCTCCAGGCAGAAATCCACACTGGCAGCCACGTGCCACTGCGGCTGTTTGTGGACCGCTGTGTGGCCACACCAACGCCAGACCGGAATGCCTCCCCTTACCACACCATTGTGGACTTCCATGGGTGAGAGCTGGGCTCCCTTCCTAGGGCATCTGCCTATTGGGATGGCCCTAGAGCCACCTGCTGGCCTAACACCATTCTTCACTCGTTCTCTTCCAAGTTGTCTTGTTGATGGTCGTCTCGCGGATGCCTCTTCTGCGTTCAAGGCCCCCAGAGCCAGGCCAGACACGCTCCAGTTCACAGTGGATGTGTTCAGCTTCGTTAATGACTCCAGAAACGTGGTAAGAGCCCCTTCTAATAACCTGCAATGAGGCTGAGCTTTTGGCCTTATTATCCTACTGGGGTTGCTCCCTGGCTCTCTCCTTGAGCGAATGACTGATAGTTCTGTCCCTACAACACAACAAACCTACTTGTAGATAATGCTTTGGGCTTCAGTGAGGCCCTTGAGGATGAGTGACACAAACCCCTAAGGGGTAAGTAGAAAACCCATCCAGGGTGGGGAGAGTCGGGGGTTAGAAAAAGGAAAGACCAGAGAACAGGGACCCGGGAGATCTAGCTGACAGCTCAAATAAGAGCAACAACTGCTGGGTCTTGTGGCCAGGTTGCTGACCTTGTCCTTGCCAAGGTCAGCAGGGCAAGAACTCAGTTGGGTTGAATGAAGGAGTTGACAAAAAGCAGGTCTCAGTCTTCCTGGAGAATGTCTCCAGGGGCAAAGAAAGCAGGTATGAACTTCCTAACCAGGGTAGCCTCTTGAACTTGATCACAGGCAAGGCCAGTGATTCTGAAGGTGGCATCACCTGGAGGCCTTGTTGAAACAGACTGCTGCCACCTCCCCCTCAGGTCCAGCATGGAACCTAGAACCTGCATTCCTAACAAGTGTCCAGGTGACATTGGTACTAATCTGGGGCCCACCTCAACAACCACTAAGCTAGAAAGCCCAGGTTGAAACAAAATGCAGATGATTCCTGATGGCTTTGAGTGGTGGTAGGGAGGTTGAAGCACAGGAGACAGGACTGATTACTAGCCAGAAAATGGGTAGGCTCTTAGGAGTGAAAAATCAAGTCACTTTTAAACTCCCTAAGATGGGAATAGGGGGATGTGAAGCTTAGTATTAGCTGGTCAGGAAGAAGTCACTAAAACAGGTCTGTCGATGCTGGCTCTATACTGATCACCTGGAAAAAACCAAATCCTGGTTGCTTCTAGATAATCCTATATATTCACTTAATTAAGATACTGGCATCACCTTTTTCCAGCACATGAAAATCTTGTTCTACAGCAAGCACCTATGTGCCTACCATCTAGGTCCTCCCATTAGTGCTCTGCTGTATTGTCCATCCACTGGTCCATCTTTTTTTACTTGGTAAAGCATCAAAAGCCATGTAAGCTCCCAGATGATTTTAGTAAATAGCTGGATTTGCAAACCACCGAAGCAGAGGTTTGTGTGACTAGGCAGTGCTAAGGGTCGAAATTAGGAGTTTGGAAGAGACTGGATGCCGCCCTACCTCTTCCAGCAGCCTTGTGAGAAAGAAAATCCATACAAATTAGCAGATGGCAGGAGGTGCAAGAATCTAAAGATGGCCTGGGCCGGTCGCAGTGGCTCACGCCTGTAATCCTAGCACTCTGGGAGGCCAAGAGGCGGGTGGATCACTCAAGGTCAGGAGTTCAAAACTAGCCTGAGCAAGAACGAGACCCCCATCTCTGCTAAAAATAGAAAGAAATTAATTGGCCAAGTAAAAATACATAGAAAAACTTAGCCGGGCATGGGTGGCACATGCCTGTAGTCCCAACTACTCCATGCCTATAGTCTCATCCTACTGAGGCATAAGGATCTCTTGAGCCCAGGAGTTTGAGGTTGCTGTGAGCTAGGCTGACCCCACGGCACTCTAGCCCAGGCAACAGAGTGAGACTCTGTCAAAAAAAAAAGGCCCGAAGCTCTTGATGGCAGGTCCTAGGTTGAATGGGCCTGGGGAGAAAGCACAGACTTGGAGAAAGGGCTTGGTCTCTGATCAGTTACCTGTGGGACCTAGGGTAGAAGTTCCTACTTGGATAGAGTCGATGTTGACATCAGAGGTGGTCCAGTCAGGAAGGAGGATCAGGATAAGGTCTCATAGAAGAGGGAGCCATCGGTACCGGTACAAACTGAGCTGCCCTCTGCCTCTCCAGGGATTGAGGGGTAACCAAGACTAGAGGACAACACAGCTCAGGAGGTAGTCTGAGCCCTCAGAGGCTCCCCCTCAGCAGACTGGCCCAAGGATCAAAGGAAAAGGAATGATCTTAGTGAAGAATGACAGGGGAACCCCCCAGGGATTTTAGGTCTCAGTTAGCACAAGAATGTACTGGAGGGCCTGGCACCGTGGCTCAAGCCTGTAATCCTAGCTCTCTGGGAGGCCGAGGTGGGCGGATCGTTTGAGCTCAGGAGTTCGAGACCAGCCTGAGCAAGAGCGAGACCCCATCTCTACTATAAATAGAAAGAAATTAATTGGCCAACTAACATATATAGAAAAAATTAGCCGGGCATGGTGGTGCATGCCTGTAGTCCCAGCTACTGGGGAGGCTGAGGCAGCAGGATTGCTTGAGCCCAGGAGTTTGAGGTTGCTGTGAGCTAGGCTGACGCCACGGCACTCACTCTAGCCTGGGCAATAAAGTGAGACTCTGTCTCAAAAAAAAAAAAAAAAAAAAGAGTGTACTGGAGGAAGCTAAAGACAAAAGCCCTTCTTCCTGGGATATGGCCTCTAAAGGGCCTAGACCACTTTCTCTTGCAGAGCAAGTAGACAGAATAAGCAGACCAAGAACATCCTGGCTTGTTGAAAAGTCTGAACTTAAATGGCTTCCGAAGTGGCGTCCCTTCCCGAACACATTTGGCCGCTAGGTGGTACCCAAGGCTCGTGGCTCTGTAGGAAGCTGCAGCTTTGGGATTTCCACGCTCTTCCAGAGTTGAACCGGGAGACACTGAAGCCCATACCTAGAACATAAAGGGAGACTCTGCCTGGCAATAGGCCAGAACCACACTAAACCCTAGCTCTGCCAAAGCAACCCCTCACCAGGTGGTTGGATATCAGCCCGTTTGAGACTAGAAAGCTGAGGGCAGCTGACAGCTCAGCTGGACACAGGGCCCTCTTTCCAGCAGGGTCTCGTGTCACCTTCCTTTAAAACTTGCTAAATGAGGGCCGGGCGCAGTGGCTCAAGCCTGTAATCCTAGCTCTCTGGGAGGCCGAGGTGGGCGGATCGTTTGAGCTCAGGAGTTCGAGACCAGCCTGAGCAAGAGCGAGACCCCATCTCTACTATAAATAGAAAGAAATTAATTGGCCAACTAAAATATATATAGAAAAAATTAGCCGGGCATGGTGGCGCATGCCTGTAGTCCCAGCTACTTGGGAGGCTGAGGCAGCAGGATTGCTTGAGCCCAGGAGTTTGAGGTTGCTATGAGCTAGGCTGACGCCACGGCACTCACTCTAGCCTGGGCAATAAAGTGAAACTCTGTCTCAAAAAAAAAAAAAAAACTTGCTAAATGAGGGTGAGCAGGTAGCATTTCCCAGGGGCTGGGGCTGTGCCAGGGCACCAGCCTGGGGTTGTCTTGTTCTCACATCATAGACAGGTGACATGGGAGCCTGACCTGGGACAGACAGACTGATGGAGGCATGTGCCTAAAGAAGAAGAGGCTCAGGGAAGCTTGCCCAAGGAAACAACCAGAAAGCTGATTTTCAAATCTGAGATGGGAGCTCCAAAGGAGCTAGTCTAAAAGACTTCGATGTGCCTGAGGACCTCAGGTTATAGAACCAACTTGTCCCCTCTCTCGAGCTGAAAGAAGGCAATACCCAATAACTATATCCCTGAGAGGAAAAGTGGCTTGTCAACTAGTCGAGTGCAATCTTGGAAGCCCAGCCAAGCTGCCTGCTAGTAAGGTGTCTACCATCTGTCACCTAAGGGTAGGCAGGACCACTTTGCAATGTTCCCTCTTTAGTTCCATCAGAGGATTCCGACTTCGCAAGCCCAGGTGGAGCATGCTCAGTAATCGGGCGAGTTTGGGAGATGGGAGATAAAGGTATGGAGTCCAGTTTAGAATGAGACTTGCCGTTTGCTCTGCAACCTTGGGCAAGTTAAACCTCTGGACCGCTTCAGAGATGGAGCTCTTCTCTCCCTGCCTTCAAAGGGTTATGTGGAAATGAGCTTAAACTCCCTGGCACAGCCTAGAAATAGCTATTGTTACTTCCAGATATATATCACCTGTCATCTGAAGGTCACTTTGGCTGACCAGGACCCGAACCAACTCAACAAAGCCTGCTCCTTCAGCAAGACTTCCAACAGGTGTGTCTGTTCCCCCCAATATATCATAGCAAACGGCTTCCTGCAGGCAACAAAAGCCTAAGCTGCCTGTCTCTCCTTCTCAGCTGGTCCCCGGTAGAAGGCAGTGCTGACATCTGTGACTGCTGTACCAAGGGTAACTGTGGCATTTCGGGCTACTCCAGGAGACAGCCCCATGTGATGAGCCCATGGCCCAAGTCCACTTCTCGCAAACGCAGGCACGGTACGTCCTAGGAAAGCCCCTGCTCAGTCCAGGGTATCTTCTGTCATTCTGGGTGGTATTTTCTTCTGTGTCCCCCAGGCAGGCTGTCTACCCCTAGGAGAATGCAGTTTCAGGTCTTCTAAACCCATCTTGGGGCTGGGTAGGGAGGGCTCCAAGCCCCCACTCAGTGGCAGCTGGGGTAGCTCAGCTTTTGTCCCGGGCCTCAGACATAATGGGGCATATGGGGATTATGACGTAGATGTCAAGATAATCTACAAGCTTAGCCCACTGAGGCAGGGTAACCTGATTCTTAGTTAGGGACTAAGGTGACCCTTAGCTGTTTCTTTATCCCCTGCAGTGACAGAAGAAGCAGACGTCACCGTGGGGCCATTGATCTTCCTGAGAAAGGCTAGTGATCATGACACAGAAGGATGGGCTTCTCCTCCCTCCTCCATGGCGCTAGGTGGAGGCCTGGTTGCGGTGGCGTCCCTGACCCTGGCCGCTATCGTCCTGGCTGTCACCAAGCGGGGTTCTGTTTCTCATGCTGTGTCTGCTCCCCAATAAAAGAAGAAAGCACTCTCTGGGAGTGGTGTAGTAACTAGACAGTGTCAGAACTAGTAGTGGTGGCTTAGGGATGGGGAAACTAGGCCGTGTACACATAGCATGACCTGGCAAGTCCTGCTGTGCCTCAAGCCCACTGTCTGTAAGGACCTGGTGCCTCTACAAGGGCAAGGTGGAAGCTGCTGGAACAAAAGCAGGCTAGGCCCAACCAGCCTGAGTCTCCTAGGCTAGCCAGGAATCTTGTGTCTCTAGGCCCCACAGATCTGACCCCTTCCCTAATAGCAGGCAGCAAGCCACATGGCCAGATACTAGAAGCCCAAAGGCCAGTGGCAATTGGGTCCCCCCAACAGGGCAGTGATCTGAGCTCAGCTTCGTGCTTGATCTCAGGCCATCACCTTGCCCTGAAGCTGCCCTTGAGCATGCTTGGGGTGTACATTTGCTAGAGCCAGCGACGTGGCTATATGGTGGGTGCCTTTTGCTTCGGGGAGTAGGAGGCAGGAAGGCTGGGACCTGCTCTGGTCTCAATGTCATGGAGGGGGCGCTGCCGCCCAGCTTCCTCTGCCCTTCATTCTCCCCCTATAAGCTGCCTGCCCCTGGCCCCAGCCATGCCCCCAGGAGTATTTAATAAGGGAATGGTGCTCTGGGGTATCCAGGGAGCTATGACTCCTTCTCTAGGGGGAGGTGCTCAGGCCATGTTCCCTCGGGGGCTATGAAGGCCCCCCATATTCAGGGGGACCCTGAGATGGCTCCAACCTTGCCTTAGACCCAAGCCACTCTGTTCTTACTGGGTGAAGTTCACCTTCACTTGTAGCATTGCACCTTGGGTAGCTGTGGGCCTGCTGGTTCCTGTGGGCAACACGGGGCACGTACCTGCTGGGCAGGGTTGTCAGACATAAATTGAAGCCAGAAAGCACTCAAGTACAGCAACAAGGATGGCTGTTTGTCTCTGGCCTAGCATCTGGCTGAGGGTAGGGGCTCCAATGTGTTGACTTGAGAAAGCACAGATGTCTGTACTATATTCAGAGCAAGGTTTGTGGGTTTTATTCTTTTTTTTTTTTTTTTTTTTTAGACAGTCTCAGGCTAGAGTGCAATGGCAGCATCATACCCCACTGCAATCTCAAATTCCTGGTGTCAAGTGACCCTCCCACCTCAGCCTCCTGAGTAGCTGGGACTATAGGTGCTCACCACCACACCTGGCTAATTTTTCTATTTTTAGTAGAGATGGAGGTCTCACTCTTGCTCAGGCTGGTCTTGAGTTCCTGAGCTCATGTGATCTTCCTGCCTTGGTCTCCCAGAGTGCTCAGAGCAAGGTTTTATGTGGTTCTGGATATACTGAGAACATGAAGGCCCTGGACATGCCAAGTGTGGTCTGTAAACACTGTTGGCATCACTTGGGAATTTGTTGGAAATGCAGAATTTCGGACACCATCCCAGACTTTAAAAATGTATTAAATCCCTAGATGATTCAGGTGTGTTAAAGTGTGCTGAGCCAGGGGGTTGGATCAAAAAGGAATTGTTCAGAGCCCATGCAGGTTCTAGTGTGCTATATAGGAGAACAAAAGGTTGGGAGGTGGGCTTCCTGGAGGAGGTGGTTCTGGGACAAATCAGGACTATAGGGGAGGTGGTTGTGGGCCCACGAGAGAGAACCTGTGTGCTAGGGGCATGGAGGAGGACCTCAGTCGCCAGTAAAAGATGGGGCTTGGGCTGGGAAGGAGGCCACCTGGGCTGGATGAGGGAGCTGCTGAGTGCCCCCTGAGCAGGCATGAGCCAGTGGCATGTGTGGAACTTCCATCAAGAAGCCAAGCTGGAAGCGTAGAGTGTGGCTTGGAGGCTGGAAGAAGTCCCTGGAGCCAGACTCCTAGGACTCAGCTGGGGCTTCCTGCCACTTCTATGTTGGCAGGTAATTTCACCTATAAAATGGGGGCAAGACTTTGGGGGGTTGAATTAGAGCACTAAGTAGAAACATGGTGCATGCATCAGGATGCTGGCAGAGAGCTCTAGGCTCGGGGTCAGGTAGCCAGCCGAAGCCCTGACTGAGCCCGCCACCTCCTCTGTGTAGTGACATCTCAAATGGGGGTGTTCTTTATATCATGGTTGTAGAGCGAATTGGTCTTCGTGTGACACTAGGTATCCACCATGTGTTCAGTTGGAACTGTTCTAGAAGCCAGTGCTGCTACTTGAACACACTATAGGACTGTCCCTATAATGCAGCAGTCCCCAATCTTTGTCACCAGGGATCAGTTTCATGGAGGACAATTTTTCCACGGGTTGGGGGAGGTGGAGCTCAGGTAGTGATGGGAGCGATGTCGAGTGGCTGCAAATACAGATGAAGCTTCCCTCACTCGCCCACCACTCACCTCCTGTGTGGCCCAGCTCTTAAGTTTCATGGAAGACAATTTGGGGGATGGAGGGGAGAGGCGTTGGAGGGCAGAGTGGGCATGGAGCTCAGGTGGTGATGCACTTCCCAGTTCCTACCAGGCCACAGACCAGTACAGGGTTGTGGCTTGGTGGTTGGGGACCACAGCTGTAATAGACGCCCATCTGTTCCCTGCCCTCAAGTTCCTGGGTATTGCGACATTCTGGGAACTTGTCCTCCTTTCGACTTCTGTCCTCAGCAGAAAGAGGAAGTGGCTGTGTCTGGGGAGGGGAGAAAGTGTGACTAGGATGTGGCCCTGAATGTTAGCTCCAACCAGGTGAAGAGTCTGTTTTAACCAAATAATCTCTACAATATATGTAGAGTAGATGTATTTACGTCCAACAAGAAGTGTCAACTGCACAGATTCCTCCCTGTTTAGTCAGTAGGTAATCTAGCATCCCATGACTGGATTAAATTAAAGCAGGGAGTGAAAGTTACTTATAGA
This sequence comes from Mirza zaza, assembly GCA_008750895.1. Taxonomy (NCBI): domain Eukaryota; kingdom Metazoa; phylum Chordata; class Mammalia; order Primates; family Cheirogaleidae; genus Mirza; species Mirza zaza. The sequence goes on along the minus strand of VSMD01062894.1, from coordinate 9,209 downwards.
ATCTGATTGTATAGCCGGGCATGGTGGCACTCACCTGTAGTCCTCATAGAACGAAGTTTATGTTTACAAACAAACCCAAATATATTTAGCTTCTCTATTGTTGATGGAAACGAAGCCAAACTCTACAAAATAATTTAAAGAGGTTTATTCTGAGCCAACTTTGAGTACCATGACCCAAGCCATGCCCTAGAAGGCTTGAGCAAGTAGCCTGGCTGTGGCTGGGTTACAGTTTGGTTTTACACATTTCAGGGAGACAGGGATTACAAGTAAAGTCATAAATCAATATATGGAAGGCATACATTGTTTTGGCCTGAAAAGATGGGCCATCTCAAGTTGGGGGGAGGCTTACAGGTTTTAGAAGGGTTTAAAGATTCTTTGACCTGTAATTGGTTAAAGACATGAAACTCTGTCTAAGGGTTTGGAATGTTTTAAGATAAATAAATCTGTCAGAGACAAGCCACCGGACATATTTGTTCTGTAAATTGAGGACCTGCAGGTTTGTCTTGCATAGCCTTCAGCCTGTCAATGAGTTACAAAGGGTATTTACAAAGAGGGTGGGGGGCATGATGCACATCTGACCTCCCTCCTCATGGCAGGCAATTCCGTTTTAGGGTATCCCCTTGGCCAGGAGGGGGTCCATTGAGTCAGCTGGTGGAGGGGGGAGCCTTAAGATTTTATTTTAGTTCACACTGTAATTATGAGGTGATTTGGGGTCATACTTCTGATTGGTTGATTACCATGTAAATGAAGTAACTTTTGGGACATACTTCTGACTGGCTGACTACTATGTAAATGAGGTGACTTTCATGAAAACTTGCCATTGGCTAGCTGTAACCCCCCAAAAGGTATAAACCTAAAAGCAAACGAAAAAGGGGCGCTCAGAGTTTGATGGCAGATATGCCTGTCTGAGCTAGTCGGTGAAATAAAGCTGACTCTGCAACTCTCCGTGTGCCACTCGGGTTTTTCTTTGGCCAAAGAGCTGTTCACACCTGCCGGAACAGAAAACCAAAACCTGTGCATACTCAAGACCTGCAGTCAGCCCTGTGGAACCTGGGAATACAAAAAGTTGGTCCTTTGTATCTGTGGGCTTGCATCCTGTGTATTTTCTTTCTCTCTTTTTTAAGAGACAGGGTTTTCTCTGGGAGGCTGAGGCAGGCGGATCTTTCAAGGTCAGGAGTTTGAGACCAGCCTGAATGAGAGGGAGACCTCATCTTTACTAAAAATAGAAAGTAATTGGCCAAAAATATATAGAAAAAATTAGCCGGGCATGGTGGTGCATGCTTGTAGTTCCAGCTACTTGGGAGGCTAAGGCAGTAGAATTGCTTGAGCCCAGGAGTTTGAGTTTGCTGTGAGCTAGGCTGACACCACAGCCACAGCACTCTAGCCTGCCCCGGCAACAACAGAGTGAGACTCTGTCTCCAAAAAAAAGAGAAGAGACAGGGTCTTGCTCTGTTGCGCAGGCTAGAGGGCTGTGGAGTGATCATAGCTCACTGCAGCCTCAAACTCCTGGGCTCAAGTGATTCCCTTGCTTCCGCCTCCCAAGTAGCTGGAACTACAGGCATGCACCACCACACCCGGCTAATTTTTGGTTTTATAAAATTTTTTGTAGAGATGAGGACTCACTATGTTTCCCAGGGTGGTCTAGTACTCAGGTGGCCTCCAGTGATCCTCCCAGCTTGCACTCCAGTGCTGGGATTACAGGTGTGAGCCACTGTGCCTCGCTAAATCCATATTTGGTTCCAGAGGTGGAACCCAAGGACATGGAGAGCTGACAGTATTTATGGAAAAGAAATCTCCGTATAGGTGTACCTACACAGTTCAAATCCTTATTGTTCAAGGGCCAGCTGTAGTTTTTCTTCCTCCTTTTAACTATCAATCTTCTAATTACTTACTACAAGGCCCTGCAGAATTGCTAGCCAGGCAACCCTAAATTAGCACTTCCAAAGGGTTGACTCCCAGACGAAACAAAGCAAACAATTTACAGAACTTAGATCTAAACACTACTGTTTGCCAAAACAAAGCAAGCCCAGTTAAGAGAAAATGGCTAGGAAAAGCACCTTAAACAAAGGTAAGGTTTGTTATTTAATATATGAACATTAAGTCAACCACATCCTCCATAGTAAAAGTTTCCAGTGGTTTGGGTACAGAGAGGGAGACACCCTTACAAATGGAGATTTCCTTTATACATGTAAATTTCTTTTACAAAGAGTTTTTAAATAGCCAGCTAAGTGTTGAGAAGTTGTTTGTTGGAGATCATTTAGTTTGACAGGCAATCTTTTCAACTTTGTTTCTTAGATTACGGACTTCAGGTCAGGGCAAAGGATAACCTGTAGAAACTGATCAGAGCTTCCCTGGGAGGTCCTGCAGACCTCGTGGTTAACGAAGAGATTATTAGCACAGGATGGGGAGTCCATTTTTTAGAAGCTTTCCTGTAAATCTTGGGGGGCAGTCCCTCTTCCAATGTCCTGGCGTTTTTCACAAATGGCAACAAATTTTTGGAAACTGCTATTTTAGGCATTGCTTATTGGAGAAGCAGGTTGCCATGGAGCTGAAATACTGGGGATGGCTTTCAAAAGGTCATTTGTGAGCTCTAAGTAGGCCGGGTGGGACTTGTCACTTGGGTCCTTGATGTCATTCTCAGGAGAAAACCATTCTTCCGCTTTTATCCATTCTGGGCCTGTACAGGTCCCACTGACACGTGTGTTAGGTGGCAGAAGTCAGGTACCCTAGCCTCATGAGTTACAATAAAGACCTCAATTTCTTCAGAACACTTTTGAAAATCTTCTCCAGGTTTAGGAAAATTTTAAACTATTCCTCTGAGCCCTGAATTTTGTCCATGGAGTGTAAGTCCATTGGAGACTGTCTCCTGAATTTTTGGGTGGTTCCATCTTATAATAAGGAAACCATTTACCTTTCTTTTTTTCAGAGAAGAAAGGCAATTTAGTGTTAGTACACTGGGAATATTCAGGCAAAGTAGGACAGAGGGGAGTGGCAGGACGCATGGCGGTTCTCTCATCCTTGGTGTGGGGAATATCTTCCCTTTTTAGCCTATGATTAGCTTTCTGCAATGAATCTTTTTAAAAGACATTTTAGGCCAGGCGCGGTGGCTCACGCCTGTAATCCTAGCACTTTGGGAGGCTGAGGTGGGCAGATTGCTCAAGGTCAGGAGTTGGAAACCAGCCTGAGCAAGAGCAAGACCTCGTCTCTACTATAAATAGAAATAAATTCATTGGCCAAGTAATATATATATAGAAAAAATTAGCCGGGCATGGTGGCCCATGCCTGTAGTCCCAGCTACTTGGGAGGCTGAGGCAGGAGGATTGCTTGAGCCCAGGAGTTTGAGGTTGCTGTGAGCTAGGCTGACACCACGGCACTCACTCTAGCCTGGGCAACAAAGTAAGACTCTGTCTCAAAAAAAAAAAAAAGACATTTTAGAATCCTGTTGTCTCTTTGAAGCCAAGAAGAACTCCATGCTCTCCCCTGAATCCAAAAGTCCTGGGATTCACTCATTAGGTGAACGGTCTTATTCATCTGGAATGTTCTACATTATGGGCATTGTAATTCTGAATTATCTTTAATGACTATTTGGTGCTTCTGGGGCCAGAAATTTTATACATGAAAGAAGGCAGGGCTACCAGAAGGTGGAGTAGGGATCCTGATAAGGAAAACCCCCATCTATCACTTGGTTTTACCCATCAGGGAAGACCTGCATCAGCATAACACTAAACCTATTACCTGGAGCATCAACATAATACTAACCTATTTACCTGAGACCCCACCCGTTGAACCAACCCAACTTAATAAAAGTGGGAAAAATTGTGTAGGCCGGACTCAGAATTTGGTGGTGTGACCTCTCTGAACCTGCCAGCGAATAAACTTTGATTCTCCAATTCTCCGTGTGCTCCTTGTGCCCCTTGGTTTGTGGTCCGGACCACCCGCTGTAATAATCCTGCTCTTTTGTGCTGGATCTTGGCTGTCTCAGAGTGCAGATGGCTTTGGCTCCCAGATCTCCTTGACCAACTTAATCAGTGATTTTCCAGTTTCTGTCTGACCCAGTTGGATACCTGAGGCCTCCCTCACCTAAGTGTGCAAGAACACACATGCCTGTGAATTCTGAACTCTGGGGCTCCCATGGTAATAACCACTCACTGCAACTGCTGTGTTACCTCCAAAACTGCTGTGTTACCTGCAGCCCTGGCCAGGCCCAGAAGCTCAAGCCTGTAATTCCAGCATTTTGGGAGGCCAAGGCAGGAGGATTGCTTGAGGCCAGGAATTTGAGGTTGCAGTGAGCTGTTACCTCTGTCTTTTGATTGCTCAGAAGGTCAGACAACAACTTAGTTTGGGTTTGGGTTTTTGGAACTTTAGCATGGGTGACTCCATTTTGTTGTTTAGGATGATCAGTTGGGAGCTAGCTCAAAAGCCTGAAACCATGGCCTCCTATAAAATTCAGTCGAAATGGCCTCCTGTAATTTTTACTGGATACTTGAAAGGTTTAAACCGGCAGGGGTCCTCAAACTATGGCCCTCAGGGGCCACATGCGCCAGCGGAGGACATTCATCTGGCCAAGGACATTCATCCGGCCCGCAGGGTGTTTTTGCTGCTGCTGCCTGTCCTGCTTAGCAGCAGACTTGTCCTTTGTCCAGGGCCCACAGTACACATGTGTGGAATGTGCACCGCACTCTCCAACGGCCCTCCAACGGTCTGAGGGATAGTGAACTGGCCCCCTGTTTAAAAAGTTTGAGGACCCCTGGTTTAAAGCAAAGGGGGCCCGGGCATGGTGGCTCACATCTGTAATCTTAGCACTCTGGGAGACCAAGGCAGGAGGATCGCTTGAGCTCAGAAGTTCAAGACCAGCCTTAGCAAGAGCAAGATGTTGTCTCTACTAAAAATAGAAAAAAATAGCCAGGCAACTAAAAATAGAAATAAGATATTAGCAGGGCATGGTGGCATGCACATGTAATCCCAGCTACTTGGGAGGCTGAGGCAGGAGGATCGCTTGAGCTCAGTAGTGTGAGGTTGCAGTGAGTTATGATCATGCCACTGCACTCTAGCCTGGGCAACAGAGCAAGACCCCGTCTCAACCCCCCTCCCCACCAAAATAAAAAACAAAAACAAAAATCCTAGCACGAGTGGGCTGGGTGCGGTGGCTCACACCTGTAATCTAAGTACTTTGGGAGGCTGAGGTGGGAGGATTACTTGAGCCCAGGAGTTCAAGGTTGCTGTGAGTTGTTTCCATGTCACTGCAATCCAGCATGGGCAACTCAGAGAGGCCCTATCTCTCAAAACTCTTAACATGAGCAAGTCCATTTTAGTTTGGTCCATTGGAGCCTAGTACCTGAGCTTGGCCCAAAACCATGGCCTCCTATAAATTTTATTTAGCATTCCCAAGAGGCCTCTTGCCCTTAGTTTTAGGCTAGGAATCTGGGCTTGTCCACAGGCCACAATTGATCTCTTCTCTTGAACAACTCAAATATCCCAAACCAGGCACTGGAGTATTCATTTACAATGAGAACCATGACTGGGGGTGTGGGGTGGGTGGAGTGTTGTTGCCTCCTGCTAGAACAAACTTCCCAGATGAATTAACTGTGAGCACATGTCCCTTATTGAAGACTTATCACAAGGGAACCAGTTAAAAGGATGAGCCCTTTCAAAACTAGTTCCAGGGGACAGGGACTTACATAAGGTAATGCTTTGGGGGAAAGACGAGTTTGTTCCTCAGCGCTGCAAAGCCCTATGCTTCAGTGGGCTGTGTAGGTCACACCTGGGGCTCGAGCAGGCACAGTCACTGGGAGATGCCAGGTCCTGTCCATTCATCAGAAATAATGAGCAAAGCAGCTGTAGCTTCTAATCAGACAATCCTTCCAGAGTGTCAGATGGAGGCCAATTAACTGCAGCACCAAGCAACAAAATTCTGCCTTTCCAAGCAAAACATCAGAAAATGCTCGAGCCCCTTAGCATCCATGCTGGGCCTCAGTGTTTCCCTTTTTCTTAAGTTTGCGTTGATCTTTTCTTGCTCCTGGGTGAGATGGGAGCTGGTTCCAGGATTAGAGCCTTCAGAGGCAATAAGAGCTGCTATCTGGAGTGGAGTTTAAGGACTTTTTAAAGTCTAAGTTTCTTTCGTTAACACCACTCCCCATTCTGTAGCCTATAGTCAGATTCTTTCTTGGGTCAACTCATTCATTCTCAGTTGCTTAGGAGGAGCACTTGCAGATCCTTGGGTTGGCCACACAAATCCCATCCTTTGAGGGGTTTTAAAAAAAAAAGAAGGACCTGCTCTAGGCAGAAAATTTAGGATAAAGAGCCCCTGCTAGGAACATTTCCCTGTGCCTTTGTTCAAGCAATAACCTGTGCAAGAAGCAGCCTTCCCTACAGTGTGTTTGTGGTATGTGTGTGTGGGGGTCCACCCTAAAGGAGGGGGCCCTTACAAGAATGTAGTAAATTAAAAAAATTCCTTAGTTCATTCCTTACCTTCTGGGGGCTTCTTGGATTTTTTCCCAGACACTTTCTATGTCTGCAAGCCTGTGTACAGCATGCAGTTAAAAACACACACAGACACACACACATACACACACATAGAAATAGGTGCATATTCTACTCTGAAAGTTTCTTTTTTATTTAATAATAGATCTAGGCCACCTGTTCTGATAAGTGCCTAAGAGTTTTCATTGTTTCTAAGGGCTACCTAGTGCTCCAGGCTAATTTAGCCAGCTTCCTCCTGCTGCCAGTTCATTCCTCTCTGGTCATTTGCTATGTATATTAGTTTAAAGTGCAGTTTGCAAGTGGCCAATCCCATTTCCCTCTTTTCCAGGTTCCTGAGGGACATCCTGCTGCAGCCTCAGGACTCTGCACACTCGGCCCCTCTCCTACTCAAAAAATAAAAGTCCAGCCCCACCTTCTCCCCTTGCTGTTGCCCTATTTTGCTTTTATTCACAACCTGCACTCTTCATTTTTCCTACATAAAAAAAGTCTGTCTTTTCAGGTTATAAAAATGGAACCCATTCATTGGGGCATGCTCAAATGAAACAGGAAAAGTACAAAGAAACTAAAAATCACCCACGATCCCAGCCCTTGGATGTTCCTGTGTTGGTTCTCATGTCTGTCCACAGCTAGGGCAGGACAGCCTGATGACATTATTCTACATGTGTGGATCTGCCTCTACTCTCTCCTCCCACCATAATTGTAGAACACAAGGTTTTTCTTTTTTTTTTGGAAGAGTTGTCTCCACTCCTAGACTTCACTCCTAACCTTCACAACCCACAAACATCTGCTCAAGCCCCTACTTCTCAAGGGAAACCACCGTATGGTCACCAATGGCCTCCCTGTAGCTAAGTCAGAAGTTTGGGAACTTTCTTAAAGTCACTTGGCAGACTGAAAGATGAGACAGCCCTGGACTAGGAGGCAGGACCCTGGATTCTGGTATAGGCTCCCCTCTCAGGGGACCAGCTTGTTGGGCCTCTCAGGTGTGTCTGACATCACTGATCACTTTCTTCCTGGGTCCCTCCCCTCCTGGGTGCTCTGATATCACCAGGTGCCTCCCAGTTCAGCCACTCTCTAGCTACCTCTCCTTCCGCCTTCTCTGTGCTTCCAATGTCAGTGTTCTTCAGCCCTGGCCTTACATTTTCTCACCCTCTGGGGTCTTCTCATGCTATGGACTGAATGTTTGTGTCCCCCAGTCCCCAAACTTCACGTGTTCATGTGTTGAAACCTAACCCACAATGTGAAGGTCTTTAGAGGTGGGGCCCTTGGACAGTGGACAGTGATTAGGTCATGAGGGTGGAGTCCTCTCTCACCCCTTCTGCCGTGTGAGGACACAGCCCAAAGACAGCCATCTATGAACCAGAAGGCAAGCCCTCACCAGACACTGAATCTGCTGGTAACTTGATCTTGGACTTCCCAGATCCTAGAACTGTCTGTCAGAAATAAATTTCTGTTGTTTATAAGCCACCTAGTCCATAGTATTTTGGTATAGCAGCCTCAAGGGACTAAGACACACTGAGCTCCATCTCATTGCCTGGGACTCCAAACTCCCCATCTCTAGCCCAGATCTCTCCAGAGTTCACACCTGGCTGTCCTTCCACCCCTCACCTCATGGGCCTCTCCCTCGGCACCCACACTGGTCATCAGTCTTGGCCTCCCCAGCCAACTGGAACTGGAACCAGAGGGCCTCAGCAAACCTCCCAGAGCTCCAGATCCATCAACTCTCTGGGTGGGGAGTCTCCCCCGCCTCCCCAGAGCCTAGGTGCCAGAACTTTTCCAGCCCAGCCTCCCACCGTTGTTCTATCTCTTTGAGTCTCCAGGTGTGTGCACAGTGGAATATTTAGACAATAACCATCATTTCAGCATTTCACTGAGGAAAAAGGAAGCACTTAAGAAAATATCTTTTTTTTTTTTTTTGAGACAGAGTCTCACTTTATTGTCCAGGCTAGAGTGAGTGCCGTGGCGTCAGCCTAGCTCACAGCAACCTCAAACTCCTGGGCTCAAGCAATCCTGCTGCCTCAGCCTCCCAAGCAACTGGGACTACAGGCATGTGCCACCATGCCCGGCTAAATTTTTTCTATATATATTAGTTGGCCAATTAATTTCTTTCTATTTATAGTAGAGATGGGGTCTCGCTCTTGCTCAGACTGGTCTCCAACTCCTGAGCTCAAATGATCCGCTCACCTCGGCCTCCCAGAGAGCTAGGATTACAGGCGTGAGCCACCGCGCCCGGCCAAGAAAATATCTTTTGAATATCTTTTCTATTGCTTCAGACCATTTCATTTACAGCCCCACCCCAGCCCACCTCAAGAGGCCAGTCATCTAGGGGTGCTCAAGCCTGGAGTTAGACACCATCTGGATTTAAAGGCCAGCTCTACCAGCTGCCAACTGTGTGAACTAAGATACATTGCTGAAGCTTTGTGCCTCAAGGCCCTCATCTTTTTTTTTTTTTTGAGACAGAGTCTCACTTTATTGCCCAGGCTACAGTGAGTGCCATGGCGTCAGCCTAGCTCACAGCAACCTCAAACTCCTGGGCTCAAGCAATCCTACTGCCTCAGCCTCCCGAGTAGCTGGGACCACAGGCATGCGCCACCATGCCCGGCTAATTTTTTCTATATATATTAGTTTGCCAATTAATTTCTTTCCATTTATAGTAGAGATGGGGTCTCGCTCTTGCTCAGGCTGGTCTCGAACTCCTGAGCTCAAACGATCCGCCCACCTCGGCCTCCCAG
>VSMD01062890.1:0-71397 GCA_008750895.1 Mirza zaza | reverse complement strand
TCCTAAGGTTAGTGCTAAGTCTACTGGGGTTTATTCTTGATACCTTTGTCCAATATATCAAAAAGCAAATTGTCAGAGCTGAGACTTTGCCTCTACATGCTGCAGATTCAAAATAGAAAAGAAAAAAAAAAAAAAAGAAAAAAGAAAAGAGTGCCTATATAAGGTTTTAAAATAATGATTCTATAATTATTGGTAGATCTCAATGGATTTAGTACATCACTAATTATACTGCATTACTGTCAAATGAATTCTTTTAGCATGATTAATGTTATTATGCCAAATCCCAAATTAATTCACAATGAGTATCTTAAAGTCTCAGCAATGCTTTAAAAGGAGGGGAAAAAAAGATGACAAATTAAGCTGGGCCATTATAGTGAAATACAGAGAAGCTTGCTATCTAAGCACTTCAAATATATTGCTAGAATTAACCTATATATTTATGAAGCACCCTTCTGATCTTAGTGCGGTTTTACAGATTTCCCAGCTGGGAAAATAATGTGCTAAATGAATAGCTCAAATACCCACTGTCTTGACCTTTTACCCTTGTCTGAACATTTCTATTGTTTGTATGTCTTTTGTTGTAACCTGCCACAAGTCATCATTTTGGAAGTTGGTGGGATATAAATAAGGAATCCAAGAACAAAGAAAAAAATACAATCTCTGTCAGTTATTTTTTTTTTTATTTGTAATTACTAAATTATTTTTTTCTCATAAATTTAGTCTTCTCCAGCTATCCCAGGATTTGATTATCCCTGACCAGGTTGGCCATGAAAACCTTAAATGCTACAACCCTGAGACACTCTCTCCCAATGCTTTTCTCCCAGGGAGGTGCGGGTGGAGTTAGAAGCAGCCAGCTCTAGCAATGGGTAGTCTTTCTATTCTGAAATGCACAGCTCTGTATCTGAGAGTCACGTTTTTACTCAATTGCCCACTGCAGCCCTCCTTTCCCTGATCAACCTCTGAGCTGACCCATCTTATACAGATCTCTTCTCTCCACCATCCATGAAGCAGCATAACTTAGTGGCTAAGAGAGTAGATTTAAAGACAGACTCCTCGTTTGCATATCCCAGCTCTCCCAAGCGGCATTACTGTTGACAAGACACTTCTAATCAAACTCAGTTTTAGTCTGTGCAATGAGAATAAGTACATCCTATAAATACTTATGGCCTAGGACTCTTGTGAGGATGAAGTGACAATGTGCTCAGCACAGTACCTGGGGAAGTACAAGTGTTCAATATACATTAGCTCTCATTATTATCTCTTCTCTACAAATGAAGAATGCTGTCAGAGGCAAAACTAACACCATTATTGGCATCATCTTCCCTAATATATACTTCTATGTGCCAGAAACTACACCAAGCATTTCACAAACATTATTCCATCTAACCATGTTTGTCTCCCTTTCACAGGCTTACAGAGATGGCCATGGCAGAATCAAGATTTGAATGAAGGTTGAACTCTACAGCCTATGTTCTTAACACTTGCCCCCAGAAGTGGTTTTACAAAACACTTTCAGATATGAGGAAGGTGGGGGGGTGCATTTTACACACAAGGAAATGATACTTTAGCAAAATAAACTTGCCTTAGCCCGAAGGATCCTAGCATGCAAAACTAGAGACTTGATCGCATCTCCCGAGCCCCAAACAGTATCATCTGCTGAGATTTACGAGGAAAGAAGCAATATTGGGCAGGTAAGGCTGCATCAAATCTGAAATCTCCAAGTCTGCAAATGCATGGATCACTTAATCCCAGAATCAGGGCATCTGAAATGTATCATTTCTTAGAACTATTGCATCATCTCAGAATTGCTGCATTGGATCACTAATTACAGAGATTATTCTAAACAAATTATTGTATTTTTCCTATTTTTACTTCTTGGTCTAGGTACAGAGTTATGTCAGTGAGTCTTGACATGACAAAAAAGGCAAGGTTAGTGAACACAAACCTCAAGTGGTAACAGCCCACTCCTAAATTCCTTTTTAAAATGTCTGCAGTACTGTTACGTTAGAACAGAGTGGTAGGATGAATTGGGGTTTGGGACTATCGTTGAAGTCAAGGGGCCCAGGGTAGCTCTCTGCAGAAACATACAGAGGTCCAGGCTACATCATGTTGGAGGATTCAAGAGGAATTGAGCTCTGGCTCTGGGGACCTCTGCACTGACTGGGTGCTGGGTTAAGGAAGAGGGAGAAGAGGATCTGAGAGCAAGACAGGAGGCTCCTTGGTAAACACACGGCACAGCTCAGGAGGAACAGTGATGAGCTGTGTTGATGCAAGGTCACAGGCATGCTTCGTTTTTATCTAACCAAAGACAAAAATGTGCTCCAGAGTTTAGGGTAGGGCTAATCTCATGAGAGATTAGAAGAAAAGAGGGTCGTGTAGTGCCTTGTTCCAGAAACTCCAGCTTTAAGGAGAAGAGTGATAAAGAGAAGTTCACTGCACTAGGGGGAAAAAAAAAAAAAATCAGCATTTTTTTCCATTGGCTTTTCGTTGGCTATAAAATCAAAGGATACAGCACAGTGCTGAACACACAATGGGATCTCTTTATATATTTAGAGTGCAATAATGAATAAACTTAAAGTCAAAAACTGCTATCAGTTTGAGCTATAATCAGTTATGTGGATTACTTACTGTTTAAAAAATTCAGAATTATCTTCCAGCATATACTAATTGGGAGATTTTACATTGAAAGTTCATCTTACCCTTTCTTTTAAAATATAGGGAGATCTGGTAATGCTGGCAGTAATTAACTGGAGCTGAGCAATAACAGCTCCCTGCAGAACCGGCAGGTGCCACCTTGACCTGTTTTTACCTGCTTGGGGTTTGTAGGCGACTGCACTAGTAAGCCTTGACCTAAAGGCACAGCTATAATAATGGGAATTATAGGCCAGCAGGAGGGGAAGTGATGCCACAGAAGGCTTAAGAGAACTAATTAGGAGCAAAAAGGGACTTCAATTTGCCACTCAACTCGTATCACTTGAGCAGGGCTGGCTGTCTCACTCTGCTTCTTGTTGGAGATGCTCTATGAACACAACACCCAGTTAGAAGATGACAAAGATAAGCACGAGAGTAATCACTGATGAAAGCTGAGCCATGAGTGCAAGTTGGCTCTTTGGAGGAGGTTATGACTGGCACAGCTGAAGAATGGAAACAGTCATGGCATAACCAGAGCACAAGGTAGTGGATGGAAAATGCAACTGCAGTCAGGAAAGAGTTCTAGTCCAATGGAGCCACCAACAAGCCAACAAGCTCTCTGACCAAGCAAGGTCAGGTCACCCCTCTCCTTAGTTCTTTATCTGGAACATGAGAGGACTGGAGTAGATTACTTTTACTTCTAGCTTTAGCCTAGCTTCGACAACCTTAGGAAATTAACAGCCAAAGCTGGAATGTTTAAGAGACCTGGCAAATTGGAGGTGACAGTGGAAAGGCTACTGGTTTTGACATATTTAGATTTGTTGACTCAAAGTTTTCTGATTTTAAATCTGTGATTATCCTCTCTGAGCTGGTTTTAATACTACCTTTCCATTGTATATTAAGGAAATATTTTTTTCCATAAATTAGTAGGATTAACCAGATTTCTTTTGGATGTTGACCCTAATTGGGGGTAGAGGTGGGACTGTTTTTAAGAATTTCAGCACATTATTTGTATGTAAATGGTGCCTCTAATTGCCAAATTAAAAGTAGTCCCAGCAGGACCTCTTCATGAAAACACTTGGTTAACAGCTAGTTCACATTGTTAATGTTATTGAAAAGTAATACAATTGCTTTTTATTTTCAAATAATCTTAAATTCAGTCTCTTCACTTGTATGACTGGCATTCTCCCAACCTCTGTAAACGGAGATTTAACTCTTAACCCTTCTCACCACACATACCCACCCGACCCCCCAGAAAGTTTAATGATCTCCTGCAATTTTGTATTTAAATTTACCTCAGCCCCAAGTTACTTTACAAAAATCCAGAAAAATAAACACATTGGTGTCTACCAACGTTATCGCAAAATGAACATGTTAAAACACACACGTTTTGCTTTGTAGGAGAAGACCACAGACCTTCATTTAGCCATTTTGGATTTCTCTTTTATATGTGATTATATCAAGGCTGTTCAGAGTTCAGCAGCACCACGGGAAGCTGCAAATGAGCAGGAGGAATAGGAAGCTGCTAGAGACAGCACTTTGAAAAGTCTGATGAGAAGAAATTAAAGGAACCATGGCCAAGAGGGAGATAAAATAAAATTAGAGCTCAGATAAGGAATTAGGAAAGCATGGCATTCTAGTTCTTTTTAGAAAACATATCTACATAACCCAATACCAAATTCTGGGAACAAATACCTTTTATTCAAGGTTATCAACTTTGAGCCAAAAAGAAACAATGAAATTATGGCCAATTTCCTTACATCATCATCATCATAGTGGTAAGAGTTGACATTTATTAAGCTCTCTATGTGTTAAATGTCATGCTAAGTACTGTTTATCTCCTTCAATTTTCTTAATTACTATGAGGTATATATTATCATTGCTATTTTATAGAGGAGTAAAATAAATCACAAAGAGGTTAAGTAACTTCCAGAAGTCACACAGTAAGGATGAAGGATATCATATGCCATACCAGATTCAGTTCTCTTAGCCTCACTCTGCTATTGTATTGCTTTAGAGAGAATCCAGTTTTGAGTTCTAGCAGTCTTTAAGTTTTAGTCACTATTTTTTAACAGCTTTGAGATATTAACCTACCGAAGCAGGGGTCCTCAAACTTTTTAAACAGGGGGCAGTTCACTGTCCCTCAGCCCATTGGAGGGCCGTTGGAGAGTGCGGTGCACATTCCACACATGTGCACTGTGGGCCCGGGATGAGTCAGCTGCTAAGCAGGACAGGCAGCGGCAGCAAAAACACCCGGTGGGCCGCATGTGTCCCATGGGCCATAGTTTGAGGATGCCTGTACCAAAGCATTCACCTGTTAAGTGTATAATCCAGTGATTTTTAGTACATGTACAGAATTATGCAACCGTCACCACAATCATGTGTTAAAATGCTTCCATCACCCCCCAAAGACCCCTCTTTTTGTTTTGCAATCAATTCCTGTACTCTTCTAGGAGATTGTTTATCTACTTTTTATCTCCATAGATTTGCATTTTATATATATATATATTTCAGATAAGTGAAAGCTTACACTATGAGGTCTTTGGCCGCCTTTGTTAGCAGTATGTTTTGAGGGTCAACCAGGTCAAGTCATGGTTCAGCCAGCATCTATTAGTAGTTTGTTCCTTTTAATTGCTGAGTAATATTCCATCGTGCGGATGTACCACACTGTTTAGCCATTCACCAGTTGGACATTTGGATTGTTTCCATTTTTCACTACTGAGAATAATGCCATTCTGAACATTTACTTTGAAGCCTTTGTGTTGCATGTTTTCATTTCTCTTGCATAGCATCCTAGGTAAGAAATTGCAGGCTTACAATGGTAATGCCACATTTAACTTTTTAGGGAACTAACAGGCTGTTTCTTAAAGTAGCTGTACCACTTCACATTCCCACCAGCAATGCACGAAGGTTCCAGTTCCTCACATCCTCAACAATACTGCTTGCTTTGTCTTTTTGCTTATAACCACTCCAACGGGTGTGAAGTAGATTGTGGTTTTCCCTACAGACTAATGACATCGAGCATATTTTTAAGTGATTATTCAAATCTTTTGCCTGTATTTGATTGGGTTGTCTATGACTGAGTCGTAAAGTGCTTTATTCTGATATAAGTCCTTCATCAAATAAGTGATTTAAAAATATTTTCCCCCCAGTCTGATTTGTCTTTTCATTTAGTTTTTTGTAAATGTAAATGTTTTAGCTTTAGTCAATATATCCATTTTTTTCTTCTATGAATCACGATTTTGGGGTCCTATCTAAAACCTCTAATTTAACCCCAAGGTCATGAATTTTTTTCTTCTAAAAGTCTTATACTTTTGGCTCTTAACATTTAGGTTTGTGATCCATTTTGAAGTAATTTTTGCATATGATATAGGGTAAGAGTCCAAAGTAACTTGTTCACACTAATTTGCCAATATTTACAGTTTCATGCCCCTAAGACATTACAGAAATTTTCAAATACAGAAGAGTTGAAATTATGCAGTGAACACCCATCTTACAATTGTTAACATTTGCTGTACTCACTTTATCACATACCTATATCCATCTGTACAGCCAATTGGTTCATCTCATTTTTTAATGCATTTCAAAAGTAAGCTGAAGTATGTAACATTAGAGTTCAATATTGTTTGTTTTTTAAGATAAAATTTTCATACCGTGTATTTCACTCACTAGAATGTCAGACATCATGGGTGTCACAGAGGTTAAAAAGAATAGTTCTCCAATGTATCTGGAAGGAAGAGGCAATAACCAATCTGAACTTCCATTCTTCAGACAGAGCCCAGAACCTTCTCAGCCGCTCTTGGGTCACTAAAATGCTGCAGGAAAAGCCCTGGAATAAAGCCTCGCTGGTCAGGAGACATGAGATTATGCGAATCTTGCTCTCCTACTGCCTTTCTGCAGAACTTTAAAGAGAATCAGGTGTAGAAAAGAAGATTGGTTGTCTCTAAGGTTCTTTCTAACTTTCTCCTTTCTCTTTGCACCTATGCCTGGAATGGAAAAGAATACTCTATATTACTCTCCAAGTCACAAAAGGGGTTCTTTTTACTATACCCTTACTGCCTTCTGTGAATTTTCTTTTTTTTAGCTCAGGCGTAACAGACCTCTCTGCTTGTACCTCTCATTACACAGAAGTGAACTGCTATTGACAAGCCTAGTTTTCATTAATTCTCGTCTGCCAGAGTCAATGCACCTCATTTTTTCAAGCTTCCAAATGCTTTCTCCTTCTGAAGGGCTATATCACTCCACACAGGCCTTACCTTCAGCAGCTGCCTCTCTGGGACTCATGTGGACCTGCTTGTCTTAGTCTCCCGCTTGATGCATTAACATAAGCCTGCCTCTTCTGGCTTCATTTCTTGGTTTCGTAAATTCCATTCCTTTTCCTGGGATGATCTCTTGACAGATGGATCATTTGCCTACCTACCTTCTCACCTACGTGTGTAC
Organism: Mirza zaza; assembly: GCA_008750895.1. Classification (NCBI taxonomy): domain Eukaryota; kingdom Metazoa; phylum Chordata; class Mammalia; order Primates; family Cheirogaleidae; genus Mirza; species Mirza zaza. Next base: position 64,326 of record VSMD01062890.1, on the reverse strand, counting down.
AGACCTAGGATCAACACAGGAGCATTTCCAAATGAAGGCTATTTGGTGAGCCCACCATGGCTAAAACAAGTCACTTCATCTCACTTATCAGTTGGAGCTGATCCGAAGTCATATACAGCACCAACAATGGTATGTGACAAGTCATACCTAAAGTCTAAGATGTTTTTTCCCTTTTTGAGGAGTTTAAAAAGCCTCTTCATTAAACAAAATGTGGACATTTTACTCCAGCCTGAAATTGCTCCAATGGCTGAGGCATAATTTTCTAGTAATTTAGGAGCATGGCCTTTGGTCTAGAGCAGCCCTGTCTAATATGGTGGCCATGAGGCACAGGTGACTATTGGGCAGTGGGAATGTGGCTCTGAAGAATTGAGAAATACTCGAAGTGTAAAATGCATGCTGAATTTTAAAGACATAGTACAAAAAAACATAAAATATGTCAGTTTTTAGTACTGACTGCTGAAAGTTGAAATATTTTGGATATAGTAAGCTACATTATTAAAAGTAGTTTCACTTGTGTCTACTTCTCGATGGGACTACTGGAACATTTTAAATTACATATTTGATTTACATCACACTTGTATTGGACAGCATGGGATCCATGGCATTTTAAAATAAAGTCTCTTTCAAAATAGTTTGTCCTTGTTTACTTCAAATTTAGCATCTCCTTCTAAAACCAACAAAATTAGTGTTTTCCCCCTACTAGGTGCATAGTTTCAAATAGTTACTTCTGTCTTTCAAATCAGCTTTCTAAAGCCAAAGAACATGTATCTCCATAATGTTACACATGGTAGCTGGGTCCATCTTGCAAAGCCAAGGTATTATATTCACTTTAGGAGGCTGGACAACAAATCTGAAGTGTCACACGCACAGAACAGTGAATTATATTTGTAACATGCATGTGGTTAAGACAGGCTAGTAGTATTTGTTAGTACTGAGATTATCACATCATTCTAGCCTCTGTACAGTAGGCCCTCCTTATCGGTGAGTTCTACATTGGTGGATTCAACCACAGATCAAAAATATTTGAAAAAAGATGGACGGTTGTATCCGTACCAGACATATACAGGCTTTTGTCGTTAGTCCCTACATGATACAGTGTAACAACTATTTACATAGCATTTACATTGTATTAGGTATAACTAATCTAGAGATTATTTAAAGTATACTAGAGGATGTGCATAGGTTATATGGAAATACAACAGTATTTTATATCAGGGACTTGAGCATCTGTGGATTTTGGTATCTGTGGGGCTCCTGGAACCAATCCCCCATGGATATTCAGAGACGGCTATATTTTACTCATAAATTGGTGGAAGGTGTTCTAGGTGCTAATTCCAGGGAGTTTACTTGCCTCCTCCCACAAGCAGGGTGAGGCCCATCTGAGAAGGCACAGCTGTCCTGCCCCCAGTCATCCTGCAGCAACACCCACATTCAAAATCTTTGAATCTAGGGCCCATTAATCTGAGATGTCACAGGAAGTCCCTAGAAAAATGTTACTAGTCTAGAGACTTGAGCATGTGTTGGTCCTTGCTGTATCAATAAGGGATATTGGGGGGGATCATTTAAGCATTCTGTGTCTCAGATCCCTGAGCTATAATAAAACATGTAGGGGTATACAGAGCGTCCAGTGGCACAGGATTTGGGATTTTGGCATCTCAGATCCCTTCTCTTTCTAATGTCATATAAGCAGTGTCATGCACTGCACGATTGATTCCACGTGTGATTGGCACTAGCCATGCCCATATCCCTGTGGCTATAGCTTCCTTCCATATCTGGAGGACTTGTACTTCCATTGTATAGAAGTGGCGACAGACAAGCTGGCTTTATGTAGAAAGAGAATATTTTACAAACTAAGACATAGTGAGTAAATCCAGAATGTTAGGGAGTAGTGCTGGAGTACTATTTTAGATTGGACATCACTATTCTCATATGCTACTTTTAGATTTATGAATTATTAATCTATGTCATTGAAATTAATCTTGATACATCTTTCTCCAAAATGTTGAAAATTCAGGACCATAATGATGAATATCCATTACCAGCTTAATTTTTATGTTGACTACTGAACTGATTCAGATGAGTGCATCATTTCACTTTAAGACATGATTTCATTTTGATGGAAGAAATCTGGCATTTGGTCATCCACTAATTGTGACAGACACAAGTAGGAAGCCACTTTTTGTAAATGATGTTTTCCGGTAGAGTTATTGATTTCAATCTTGCTGTTATAGAAATAGATACACAAATTCTTTCTGAAAATGCATTTTTCACTTGGTCCTTGAGCTGAGAGACACATGTTGGATTTCTGGATTTACTGTTATACTCTTTCTTTTTGTCAGATCACCTATGTCACTGCTTACATACATTTGTTGGGTTCCTACAGTTGTCTGTAAATTGAAGCAAATACCAGTGGAAGAACCCACTGTTAAGCAAAAAATCACTACCTTGTGTGTGTGTCGTCACTTCAGATAATCATGGGTCACATTTAGAGCTGATATATACCCATATGAGATAATTTACCCATTTTCCAATCTCTTGCTTGAATTGAGAAATTTAACGAGTTACTCATTGAAAACATTCTTAGAGACACACCGAGTAATACAAAAACCATTATAATAGATTCAAATTCTTTATGACTCCCTTATCTATAGGGTAGTTATTGAAAACACTCATAGAAATACTAATTTTATTAAAAGATGGAATGTCAGATACAACTTTTAATCATATGCAAAGATTTTCTCTTCCCCTGAGAAGTAGTGGCTTCTTCTATTTAAATCCTCCCAGTGACGGCAGTTCATTTCCCTGTGCCCTGGTTGCATTTTTATGTTCCTATGATTATTATAAGATTCTCTGTTAAGGTAAACTGTGCCTTCCTATAACTCAGATGCATTGGCCTGCCATAATAGCCCAATTCATCTTATATCTAACAAATCCCCAAATATTGGAAGACACCAAACAACTACCACTTACTAAGATTTTACTGTGTATCAGGTACCATATTAAGTATGTTACATGTATTATTTAATTTACTCTTCATAACAATACAAAGAAATAGGTACATGAATCCTACCTTCATAGCAGAACAAATGGAGGTATGGAGAGGTTCCCTAACTTACCCAAGGTCAAATAGATAATAGATGTGGGATTTGCGCCCTTGTATGGCAACACTGGAGACTTGTGGACACTATTATAGAGCCATGTTTCCTCCCTGCCTCATTCCCTCAATTCCCAAGTATCAGGCAACTCTAACCATAGGATATTTAAGCACATCATGGGGCATGGAACAGACACTCAAGTAATATTTGTTTAGTGAATATGTACACAAGGAAATGTTACTACAAATGGTTCCGAGGTCCCATGTTCACGCCTTTTAGCATTATGAAATGTCATCTTCTAGGCCTGGAGACTTGAACTTCTTTAAAGTAACCCCGCAGAGTACGTTTTCACCAATCTTAAAATTCACATCTTCTTAACATCAGAGTCCTAAAACTTCTAGAGAGTATTACAGGATGCTTTGAAAATCTAATGAAAACTGTGGACTTTCTTCCCAGGAGAGCCCCCACAAACATTTTAACCCACAACTTGGCACATTAAAATATCCTGTGATGCTGTCCATGAGGGAACCATACGACCCAAGTTTATTCAAAATTTTCTAATGTAAGATGTTACTACTTAATAGCAAAAGCAGATAAATAAACACCAGGTAACTGTTTGACATTAGGTAACATTTATACTTGATCTCAAACCATGGGACTATTTTCCTCTTCTATCTTTGCCCAAATATGCATCAGAAATGGGCTGTTTCTAGAGTTTTCATTCAGACATTTCAGTTCATTCTAGGTTTGGCATCCCCAAAGTTATTAAAAGTTTGTACCATTTATTTGTGTGTCATAGTAAAAAGCTCCTTTTTTGATTTTACACAATCTTCTTCCCTTTATAATTAGACAAACTAATCCTGTCAATGTCATTTCTTGGAGGTCTGTTGGTTCAATTGTTAATTCTAACTCTCTTAACACTGAGTGTTACAGCTGTGAACAAAGCCAAATACATTTCTTCCAAGAGAGAAGATGGTTTATCCTAGAGATACTTTTAATTATTAAGCAGTCCAACTTAATTCATCATTAGTGCCCATAATGAAACACAATAAGGCAATTTAGATGGAATGGAGCAGAGGTGCTGTAAAATAAAATATGAAGTCATAACATTTATCACAGCTTGCCGAAGAGAAATTTATTCTGCTGGAAGTAATGGTTTCAGACATAAAATTTGAGCTGCTTAAGAACTTACGTTGGGCCTGTGGCAGAAACTGGTTAGTGTGCACAAAATCAAGCTCCTTTTCCCTTTGGGCACACAGACCACCATTCTCTCTTGTGGTTAATTGTAGCCACAAAACTCGGTTCTAGCCAGTGTAATGGAGCAGAAGTGACATATGCCATCTTGGGGTCCCCACATAAAATCTTCCTTCTCAACTCTCCATGGTCTCTTCTGCATCTGGTTGGCTGTCATGAAGAAGACCCTCATGGATGCCTGAGGCTTGTGCATTGAAACAAGTGGGGTTAAAAAAAATGGAAGGAAATGGAGCGTCTGAATTCAAGATTGGAAAAGAGCCGTTAGACCAGGTGCACCCAAGTTAGACAGTTAGACGAGTAACAAACTTTTCTTCTACTAAGCTGCAGAGATATTGGGCTGGTGAGTGTCTGTTACAACAGTTAGTATTATTTTAACATAGTTCCCCCTTTGTAAGCACAGATGTTCATGGGTCCTCAAAAATCGCAAAGCCTATTATATGTACTCAGTATTTATGAGGACATGTCATCCAGTTATTCTTGTGTTTATCTTTAAATGAGTTTCCATCCAAGAGTTTCGTTATTAGAAAGTTTAGGTTAAAAAGTGCTAGGGAGACTGGACCTGAGTGGGAAAACTGTAACAGTTACTTGAAAGTCTGTGACGAGATAGTAGAGAGCCAAACATAATTTAATATTTTCACCAGCACCCCCTCCTAAGTTTCTAGGCTTAGGTAGAATAATTTTTCAATTTAAAATTATATTTAGTTTATTGAAAATGGAAACAATATGGTAGAGTAAAAAAAGGAAGAGTTAGACTTCCTGAAGTTCAAATCCTTTGCCAAAAATGGGAATAGAAAGATCCAGACGCACATGGTTGCTATGAGAATTAAGGAAAATGACAAAATACCTAGTATGTAGGAGCTTTTCGATAATCCCTAGCTAGAACAATTGAAATCAGACAGTCTTTTTTACTTCTGTGACACAAATGTTTCAGGAAAAGAGATACAGAAAGTTTGGCACTTTACTGTGGAGAATACATACACATAGACATGCATATTAATTATCAGCAAAAATAGACATGCTAACAAGCAATATATACATTATTAAAATCCTATGTCCTACAAAATCATACATCAAAAATAAAATGTGACAAAAAAAAAAAAAAACCAAAAAACAGGTCAGGCAGACCACCCAAAATAGATGCACCTCATACCCAGAGCACAAAAATAATCTTAATTTTAAAACTGGCACAATTCAAAGACAGGGTGAATCCCTGGTAAATAAAACCATAACATTTAAAAGGACTTTAACTTACAAACAACCAGCAGCAACAAAAGAGCTAGATTGTTGGAAGTAGGTTAAAGAAGAAAAGCTGAATCTTGGAGACAAGGTAATGCAAAAAGTTGAAAAAAACTATTAATAGAATAGTGCTTCCAAGACAGAACACCCTGTCACACTGAGTCTGAGGAAGAATGTAGGAAACAGGTTTCATGTATGTAACTATTCCTTCAAAGCATGCCGCATTTAGCTACAATGAGCTTTTACATGTTAAATGTCAATGTGCTAAAAAAAGGATGATCCCATTTTATTGACATCACTCCTATTTATCTTTCATGAATGTGCTAATTCATATCACAGAAACACGTGTTATAGCAGAATATAGTACATGCTCAATATATATTTGTTGACTGAATGGATGCCTAGGTGCATAGAAGTTAAGTAAAAACAAGAAAAGGCAAGTGACAGAGCATAAAATTTGAAGCATAAACCCTGACTTGGGCCCTACTCTACAACTTATTGACTATCAACCTCTCAGAGATTTGGTTTTCTCCTCTGCAAAGAGGCCATCATCATAATAACTTGTCTCCCAGGGTTATCATGAAGAGAAAACAGGATATTTTTTTGAAAAATCCTGTAACATTTCTAATGCATTAAACAAATTAGAGTTGTCAATATTATCAATAGCATCCTTTTCTGCTGAAGTTCTCAGCAAATGAACACTTCATGGAAAGAATAGGATTCAGTTAGACCATGATGGGAACTTGAATATAGACAGTTAAAGGAGCTGGGAAGGTAGAAAATATGGGTCAAAGCAATGAAGTTGGAAAAAATGTTTTACTCAAGTAATAATCAACTAGATACATTAATGTTGGTGGTTTATAAAACTATTTAATAGAAAGGTAAGATGTGTATTAAGGGCCAGTACAGGGCAATCCATTTCCTTTTTCACTTGTTTTTCCCTAGATTTTCTGTATGATGTGAATTAACTGTAAGTCAAAAATACACAGAACTGGCTACATCAAAAATTATTAACTTCAGAGCTACAAAGCCTTTAGTGTATCATGTCAATTTACTCTCTATCCTTGACTTACCCTCATTTCTGCCCCTCAAAAAAGCATTTCCAAACCAAAGCAGCTAAGTTTTGTTCATTTTGTTGAACTCAGCCACATGTAAGAATTAGTCTTATCAATGAGCAGATCCAAATTGTTAAGGTTCTTGCTTCATTGATTTTTGTTGACTAAGGCTGTGGGTGTATTAGCTTTCAATGTACAGAGCATATGGCAACTGCAATCTCTTCCAGTATAGATTTTACTGCTACATATTTTTAAGAAAATAAGTATTGAGGGAAAAAAAAGTAACACCAAGATATATAGCTATTGTTTTTACAGAGGTCATCTTTTAACTTTGGGCATGGTTTTAAAGAGCATTAAGGGAGAAAATGCCTTAAGTCAATCACCCTAACAATAAAAATTCAAGTATACCTCCAGGAGACCAAATACCAGTTCTTTTTTTCCACTGTTCCCCATCTAGAGGACCGGGAGGTGCTGTAATACTGCACCGATAGACCACGTGGTGGTGCCAGGACCCATTCACAGTGCTGGGATTAAAGGACCACCACTCAGATCCCGGGCTTCTCTGGGATGCTGGCAAAGGTGAAACCCCCTCGCTCTGGGGATTCCCCTCAACAAAGTAGATTTAAAATAACAGAGAGAACATTTCCTTGCACCTCTTGTCCCTATGAGCCATATAGAAAAGTATCTCTTTGTTAAATAATTTTGGGAAAAATTGCTTACTGGACGCCTCTATTGGCGACAAAGTTCATGTGTATATTAAAGGTATGGATGGAGAGTAGCTGTTAAAAACGAATCTGTTTGTCTTTAGGCAGCGTTTACCATATTTTCTTGCCTATTCAACCTTTCTTTTCAAATACAATTTATTTACCATTCCCCCAGAGCACTTTTTGGGGGAAAAAGGGTTCAAAGATTCTGTTTATTCAGGAGAGAAGCAAGTTCCTTGAGCTGACTACATAAGCGATCCTGTATCCTTACTACTCACCTTCCTCCAGTCATGCTAACCAGCTTTCCACTCAGCTTCTCTGGCCCATTTCACTAAGTCCAGGGGATGTTTTTGAGGTTTTTTTTTTTTTTTTTTTAGCTTGACTGCTTAGCATTTAACAGATACATTTACTGCTCCCTTTTTAAAACTTGCATTTTCTTGGCTTTGTCCTACCTCCCTTTAGCTCTTCCCTCTTAGTTGTCTTACATCTCTTTCCTAGCTCAGTACGGACACAAAACCGGCCCTAAACCAGTAGCATTGGCATTAGCTGGGGAATTATCAGAAATGCAGAATTTCAGCTGTTACTTCAGACCCACTACCATCAGATCACTGGGATAAGGGATAAAAATTTTGTTTTTAACAATCCATGTATTTGATTCTGTTGCTAAAGTTTGAGTACTGTGACTATAGCCCTTACATATCCCGGTTGTTCAGGGGCTTACCCAGGGCTCTTTTCTCCTGGCTTTAACTGCCATCAACATTACAGCCAGGAACGGTGGCTCATGCCTAGTAATCCCAGCACTTTGGGAGACTTGAGAAGGGAGGATCACTTGAGGCCAGGAGTTTGAGATTCTGTTACTACAAAAATCTTTTAAAAATTAGCCAGGTGTGGTAGTGCACACCTGTGATCCTCTCTACGTGGGAGGTTGAGGCAGGAGGATCGCTTGAGCCCAGGAATTTGAGGCTGAAATGGGCTATGATCACACCACTGCACTCCAGCCAGACAAAAGAATGAGACTGTCTCTAAAAAACACAAAAAATTTAATATATGTATAAAAATTCTAGTGCCCAGCACAGTACCTATGGAATATTGGGTGCTACGTAAATATTGGCTGATTAAATGAATAGTAAGTCAACATCCCCAGCCCAGGCCCTAATATTCCTACTGCATACCTACATTTGACTGTCTTTTTCACTTCTCAAATTCACCCTCATTCTCTTCCTTCTCTTAACTCAATCCAACAATAATAATTAACACTGAATGTTATTTCTGTGCTCCAGGCTTCTTGTGAAGTGTCTTGTATGATTAGTGTTAGCTCTAAAGATAGGAATCTTGAAGATTAGAGAGTTAATCTTCCCAAGATCATAAAGCTAATAAAGGGCAGAATTCCAATTCACATTCAGGTATTTTTGATCCTACAGTCTCAACTATAATGTCTTTAAAGTGGTGCTCTGTGACTTGGGTCATTTGTGGTACCATTTTTGCTTAAGCCAAAAATCTGAAGCATTCTGGATTTTCATCCTGCCTGTATCTGCTACATCCAGTGAATCCAAACATTAGGATCTATCTACTCCTCTCTAAACCCACTGCCATCATTTTAGCCCAAAGCTCCACTATCTCTACAGAACCTCACATACTCTCCCCACTAGACACTCTCCACCCTCCTGTTGCCCAGCTACTAGCCACAGCAAGCATTCTAAAATGCAAAAGTGGCCACAGACTCTGTCCTCCTTCCTACTCCTGCATAAATCTCATCAACACTTACTGTTGGCCAAAAGGTCCAAATCCTTCCTCATGGTCCTCAAGGCCATTTTTCTCCTGCTCCTTTCCACCATTTACCATGTGTTCATCCATCTCTATACCCTATGCCCAGTTTTTTTTTTTTTTCCCAGTTCTTTGAACACAGCAAGCCCCCACTGGCTTCCAGGACTTTGCATATTCTTATTACTGTCACTGTCTCTTCCTGGCTATTTTTATACTCAGGTGAGGATTTACCTCCTCTGTGAGATTCTCCCTGCCTAGACTAGATCCTCATGCTTATGGGATGTTTCCGCATTCATTCTTTTGCTTGAATTTTTTGTTGAGTAGTGTGCATTTTCTGAGAGGAACTCAGACTCCACTTCTGTATCAGGGCTTACATTAATGCCTTGCACACAGCAGACTGATCAAAGAGTTCATTCTCTCGTCTAGTTTAGACAAGAAAATCAACAATTAGAACACCAAGTCTTAATTGCTTTAATAAGTGAGGTATGACTGGTAAAATAGCCAGGATTGCATTTGGCTACAAGTAAATGGAAAAATCTGACTGAATAGTATAGATGTTAATCAAACTCATGTAAGTCTGATGAGAAACATCCTCAGCTAGTACATACAGCTGCTCAGAGATGCATCCAGAGACCCAGGCTCTATTTATGCCCATGATTAACCATCCTTATCGTGTGGCGTTGTTTCTTATCCTTGCTGCCTCACTCAAGCTGACCACTGCATCTCCAGGTTTGAAGCCTGTGAAGCAAGTGAGAAGAGGGAAAGAAGGGCGATGGACAAAATACTTGCCAGCTCCGACCATCCTTTTTTTTTTTTCTTAATCAGAAAAGGAAAAGCTCATCCAAAAGCCCCACTTAATAATCTCCTCCAATGTTTCATTGGCCATAAACCCTACAAAGGAATGAGTCGGCCCATCAAAACTGAGTACCATCAGCATTGTCACTGGAACATAAAGTTGAATAGAGTAAGAAAAGATGAGGTCAGATGTGTAAAGCAAGCAGAGATATTTTCATCTTGTGCTAAAAGGATGCAGTTAGCCTCCTTAAGACAATGGTTAAAGTGAGATAACCGAGTTTGATTTATAGAAAACTCATTCTTACTACCACTGTCATTACATCTGAACCTACAAAATTAAGAACCACACCCCTCATCACCACCACCAGCGTCCTGTGTAAGGAAGAGATGGCTATCTACTCTACCATCTATGAAATGAATCACAGATGCACCTTCTCTAGCTCTGTGGTAGAGGCATTAATTTTTTTAATGGAATAAAGAGAAAGACACTTAAAGAAAATAAACTGAGGCCATAGATGATCCATGACTCTAAAAATATAAAAAACAACATGAAATGGACAAAGTATCAGCCATATATGAGACATGTTCATATACTGTGGCAGCCGTGAGGCTATATCTCAGACTCCCAACTGCAAATGGGGGCAGACTTGCATCACTGCAGTATGATGGGCTTTGTTGGCTTCCTCCTCCATTTTTTTCATAGACTTTTCCCCAAAAATGTCCTTGCACATTTAAATCACTCCATCTTGGTGTCTGCTTCTCAGAGTATTTAGACTAACATAGATATCACTTAATCAAAATAATCTGATAAAGCCAATGGTATCTTTCCCATTTGGAGGGAAAGAGTTGAAAGTTAAAGAACTTGCTCAACCGTAGTCCTGTTTGGTTAGTGAGCCACAATGAAGAATTAGGTAAGATTTTGTCATTTTTAAAATTAACATTCGATTTTCTTCCACCTTAAGGAGGAAGGCTGATTCTGTAAGACATGGCGGGGTGGAACCAAGGCCAACTTTAAAATCAGACTTCATATATGACCTAGTGGTAGCATTCCTTCAGCAATGTGGTTGTTACTTTTAGGGTTAATATGACTTTTACCTGGATAGACTATAAGACATGACTTATCTCATTATAACTCTGTTATAATGGTAAATGTTTGTGTTTTTTTCTTAAAGTAACTTCAAAGCTTCTTTTAAAAATCTATGGTGAATATATTTCAGTCTCTTCATGTTACTGGACACAAAATATTAACATTTCTCTAAATATGCTTCCCTTTCTGGCCCTGATCAATATTGATCAGACATGATTCATTCCACTTGAGTTATCAAGATCTTAAAGCTCTACAGACCCCATGCTGGGTATTGGACAGGATCAGGAAGGCATGAGACAGCAGTCTTTCTCAATGTGTTATTTGCATAATTCCTTAAATACATGTTTGAAGGACCATGCACCCCCTTTCATATTAAGCTGACATCTGAAAACTTTTAGTATAAGTTTAAGTAGTTGAAAATATAAAATATTTATAATTATAAATATCAAAAAAATGCAAATATATTGTGATTGTTACAAATATAAAACTTTAAAAATTATTTAAATACTAGAGAAATTTCATACTTATGTGTTTCAGTTTCAAATACATGGATAAGCTCTTATCTAATAGTTGAAAAGTTTACATTGTTAGTTTTGGTTACCACCGGCTTTGGTGACTACATACTTACATTTTTATTTTTATAATCCCCATTGGAGTTGGGTGCAGTGCTATATGCCTGTAGTCCCAGATACTCAGGAGCCTGAGGTGAGAGGATCACTTGAGCCCTAGAGTTTGAGACCAACTTGGGCAAGACAGACCTCATCTCGTAAGTAAAATCCCCATAGGTTTGTGTTTGTTCTATCGTTCTCCTTTCAGATAGCAGTCCCATGATAATGCCCTGTCTTTCCCTCTAACTTTTTATTTTCTTTGAAAAAATTAATTTAATTGGTTTGCATCCACACCCATAATATGCCTGGGCTCCTTTAACTGTCCCATCATGCGTTGGCTACTGCAGCTCCTGGTTTCTGAGGAAAGGATATGGTCTTTGAAATTGTCATGTGGCTGATCACTTCAATAATGTTTAGATCCTTTTCTTTCCTTTTTCATGTCATCTACCATCAACTCAGTTTATACCAAGAGTTGTAAATCTAAGCAGAGTACTTAACATAGCGTATTTAAATTCCTACTAGTGGAAGGAAGACACCAAAAGATGAGACTTGAGCATATTTTAGTCTTGGTTGGGTTATGTAAAACCTACCATATTGTCTTCCAATACTGGATCAGTGAAACTTGCATTCCAGATTATGTAAATGAATTATAGTTATTAAAAAACCCCAAGAGCTGTTCTTTCATATTCCTGCTACAATTACCCAACTTTTCCCTATAATTTTATCATAACATCACTTTCACGCTATCACTGCTCAAACTAAGTGTGCTACTTCGCTCAAATTAGACATGCTTTAGCAACATTTTTAGGAGCTAAAATTGTGCTTAAATGCATTTACATCAGCGCTCTCATCCCATCTCTAGAGAAATGGGCAAACAACTCTATTGTGCCAGTTTTCAAAAAACATTTTTTAAAGCAAGCTTTGGCAAATTAGATAATTATTAAGCAAAACAATACAGTGCCCAACATGATGCATTAACAGTTTCTAATGTTATTGAACCAAACGACAAGAGAGGCACTTTGTTCTTACTTACTTGGCAGACAATTATTCTTTGCTCCAGCAATGCTTCATGTGCATACTTCCAAGGAAGACTCATGAATGCAAAGGTTCATTAAGGGAATGAGAGAATCGATTGTAAAATGGAAAAGGCCGGGTAAGGTCATATTTCAAAGAGATGAATATGGTACACTCCATTATGTTGTAATCAGCCTCTCTCTTTCATTCCACAAACTGTAATAGTTTATCCTAATTTTTTTTAAAAAAGGAAAAACAATTCGTGCAGCCTTCTGACCACCTTCGTCCTAAAGCCAGGGAAGGAGTCACACATGCTGCAGGCATTTTCCATTTACCACAGTCCTTGGAGTCCACTGATGTTACTGACCATTTTTCTCCTTAATAAGAAAAACATTCAAATGCTACTATTATTGCTGCCCTGGCAAACCACACTTAATAGATGGGACTTGCCCTGTACATGACACTTACAACATCAATCAAGACTGAATTTTATTTCAATTTATTATGGTTGCTGTCCAAATGAAAAAATGCTTATATCGTAAAAATGTCTTGCAATATAAATGTGCCAATGATGTAATCACAGATTTCAGGCAAAAAAAAAAAAAATCCCGATTTGGGTTAAACATTTGCCTATCCTTTCTCCTAAATTTTTCATTGAAGTTAAACATAACAGAATAATGGGACCATTAAGAGGTGATGTTGGTACAAAGCAGAAGTCACATGTTAAATATTTTATATCTTTATGAGGGAGCTTTATTATATTTTCCTTAAGAAGGGAGTTGATATTTCCAAATGATCTGGGATAAATGACTTTAATTTCACTTTCATTGAAGGCTCATCTGCAATTTTTTTTCCCCTTGAAACAACCATTCATCAGGGGAGCAACACTACCCAGCTTATTAGTCTGGAATGTATCCTTGGCCACAGCTGTTGGCTGACAGAAGCTCCTCTGGGTCCTACCTCATTCCCACTAGGCTTTTGTCCTCAGCGAGGGAGAAAGACAAATGTCAAGAGATGCTTTTCACCAGCGACAAAAGAAATCATATAATGTTCAGCCTTTCCCATGACTGATAGGTGACTGAACCTTTCTACCGACAGCCTAGTAGGCTTCTCCAGAAGCTGGAAGGTCTGGGAAATAGCCAAGTATCTACTCCAGGCTGCCAGATCTGCTCCTCCAGTGGTTCTCAAGCCTGTGAGCATGCTTCAGACTCACCCAGAAGTCTTGTTACTCTCTCCGTTACAGAAGGTAAGGCCAGCTCCATGCATGTGTGACCTATGCAGTCACACAGGGCCCATGCTTCAAAGGGCCCCATGCATGGTTTCACATTCTGCTATTGTCTTGAAATTTTTAACGATTTTTGAAAGAGGCTATACATTTTTATTTTGCAATGGGCCTCAAAAATTAAGTTGCTGGTCCTGACAGAAGATCCAGGGCAGGGTCTAAAAGAATTGTATTTCTAACAAGATCCCAGGTCCATCCTACTGACTGCCAGTCTGGGGACAGCACTGAAAACTGTGTCAGATACTAGAAAACTGAATATTTCATTTTCCAAGCTACTTCCAAGCAAGAGATGGTCATGAAACAATTTTGGCCAATGAGTTGTAAGGAGGTTACTGAGACATGTCTTCTCTTCCACAGTAAAAATACAATCCTTCCAAAAAGTAGATTTTCTACCCTTTCTGTCTAAAATGCAATGTGAGGCCTGGTGGTAGAGCAGCCACATTGCAACAATGAATATAAAAGCCAGATGTTAAAAAAGTTAGCATAAAATGCTAAATGCTGCTACCGTAGTAGAGGATTCTGGGACTAATGTATCTACTTTTGGGAGGAGAAATTTCTAGAAAATAGAAGTGATCAGAATAAGAAATCTATTTACTACCACTGGCATATAAAAAAGAAAAGTAGAAGAAAAGCATTCACCCAAAATCCTTACCAAAACAAAATACTGCTAACATGTGGGCATTGTGCCTTCCCAATATTTGTTGTATACATAGTTTATTTTTTAGACATTGTTATAATAGTACCATGTAATTGGACTACACATAAAATTTTGTACTTTGATGCAATCACAGTTAACACATACTAAAGTGTTGTCTAGTTACACTGATTATTTCAGTGGTAATAATCCTCGGAAATTGTCCCTGCTTTAGTGGGATCTCACTGCTGGCAACCGGCCTGTGATTGGGGTCCAAGAGGGAGCAATGCCCCAATGCAGAGATGGAGCAGAGTTACAGAAATGTCTAAGGGGGCCAGTTAGCCAACCAACACAGTGGGGACCAAAACTCTGGTCTTGACTCCTCAATCCCAAAGTGAAAAAAAACCTACTTTCAAGATCATAGGATGCCAAATAAACCATGAGGTCTAACGTCTTTATTTTCTCCATTTGTCCAGTGGAGTAAGTTAGACTAATTTTCTTAAGGTCCATTATGTTTTCTCCTACTTCTAAGAGATGCCTGTGGGAAAATACAAAGGTTCCATAATGAATAGGTTTTGGATGGCTGAATTCAGCACATTTCTCTTTGGCTATTCACAATGCAAATTAGTAAAGTAAAGGTTTTTAGACACTTGGCAGTTAAGTTTTGTTTAAACCAAAATTTGCCAAACTATGACAACACTTTCTTCAAGAAAAAATATTCATAGCTCTCACAACATTGTGTTCTGTGGAAAATATTGTGATATTCTCTGAACAAAAATCCCTCTGGTTCTAAGGTATTTATTGAGTATAAAAGCAATGGAAGACCCAGTAAAAGAATGATAACCACATAAAGTTATTATTGTACCAAGTATTAATCTTATACTCAATATTTGAACTAAATGTTTATAGTTTTTTTTATAGTTTTCCATCTTTCATATACTTTTATAGTTTACAGTTATGGCATTTGCAAGGAAGAAGCTTGGTCACTTCAAAGTGATCAAATTTTTATTGAAATAGAGGAAGGATATTTAAACCCAAGAGGAATTTCCCCCTTTAAAAAAGCATAATTCAGACAGAAGAAATTTCTTTTTAAAAAGTCACAATCAAGAACCACACATGCTGTCCAAAATTAATAGCCGTAACTTGAGTTGCAGAAATCACCCCGAGCGTTTTACTCTATACATTTATTTTACTATTAGGTTTTTCAGCAAAGTTCATTTTGGTCACATTTAATTGAGTTAAACAGCTATGCCTAAGGTTAGAAATTATGAAATGATAGATACAGACAACTACCCAAAATGGCAATGCCCTGCTTTATGAAGGAGTAAAGACAGGACATGATGCCGGCTTTACGCGTTTATTTAATTAGCAGCAGTCTAATTTAGACATAAGTGTCAGAGACAGACTTCTGTGCTGCCAAATCAGACGGCCTCTGACTTCCAGTTGTTTTCTGTGATCTAGACTTACCGACAATGGCTTCCCATTCAGACAAATCAACACGTATTATTTTCCTGAAAGCCTGACCCCCAGTTGGATGTGAAGGGTTAACTTCTGGGCAAGCTCAATGTATGCATTACCTTTCTAGTTCAGTTACCATAACAGCTTAAGTCTTGGCATGGATCATATCTAAAATAGGTTTATTTTTCCACTGTAGGAGTATATACTACCCCATTTCAAGTTCAGCCAGTCAAATAAGACCATCTACCAGGCGTCCTCAAACTACGGCCCGCAAGCCACATGCGGGTGTTTTTGCCTGTTTGTTTTTTTTACTTCAAAACAAGATATGTGCAGTGTTCATAGGAATTTGTTCATATTTTTAAGCTATAGTCTGGCCCTCCAACAGTCTGAGGAACAGTAAACTGGTCCCCTGTTTAAAAAGTTTGAGGACCCCTGATCTAGACTATTCAAATATGCTTGGGAGAAATACTAGAAAGAGGAATAAGAAGAGTATGTGTCATATTCTTGACAGTTGTTTTTAAATTATAGTAAAAATATACAAAATGTACTTCTTTAACCAATATTAACTGTATAGATCAGTAGTATTAAGCACACTCACAATGCTATGCAACTATCACCATTGTCCTGATCATCATCTCAAACTAAAATAACTTCTGAACTTTATCATCCCAAACAGAAACTCTGTATCCATTAAATAATTACTCTTCTTTCTCCTATTCCTCCAGCATGTGGTAACACCATGCTTCAAAGGTTGTCTCTTCGAATGTGACAATTCTAGGTACCTCATAAGCAGAATCATGCAGTATTTTCCCTTTTGTGTCTGACTTATTTCACTTAGGATGTCATTATGGCTCATCTATGTTGCAGCATGTATCAGAATTTCATTCCCCTTTAAGGCTAAATGATATCCCCTTATATGTATATACCACATTTTGTCCATCCATCCATCCATCTGCGGACATGTTTCTATCTTTTGGCTATTGTGAATAATGCTGCCCTGAATATGGGGTATATAAATATCTGTTTGAATTCCCCCTTTCAATTCTTTTAGATATGTACCTAGTTGTGGGATTGCTGAATTATATGTTATTTGTTTAATTTTTTGATGAACTGCCTTGTTTTCCACCACAGATACACCATTTTATATTCACACCAGCAATGTGCAAGGATTCAAATTTCTCCACATCCTCACACTTATTTTCTGTTTATTTGGTAAAAACCATCCTTAAAGGGTTCACAGTATCTTTTAAAAGGCCCAATTGTAGGGAGCAAATTGGATAAAAATAGTATATGAAAAGAAAAAGTAACTTTTGCATTAATCCCTGAGTGCATTTTAAGTAATACTTAGGTAAATAAATCTTCTTTAATCTAAAGAAGTGGTTATCAAAGTGTGCTCTGCAGACCCAAATTCTAGGGCTCCACCCCAGACCTACTAAAGCAGAAACTCTAAGAGTAGGAACCATGAATTTGTTTCCTGCCCTCCAGGTGATTCTGATGTATAAAAAGTTTGGGAACCACTCATCCAGAGCTCAGGATTAATAAAAGCAATCCCAAATCTAATTGGGAGCTGCCTGTAATCTATCTAAATAAATTGACCAAATATATTTTTATCCCACCTTCTTGATGAATTAGGTGTGTGATATTAGACAATCCACAAAATTCTGAGCTTCACTTTCTTCATCTGAATAAATGGAGATAACACCATTTAAATGGTTGATTACATCAAATAATTGTTAGGAATGCACTAAGCACATCACCTGTTAATCAATAGCCTTACTTTAAATGTCGAAAAGCATATTAAATCCTATATGATTCATTTTTATCCTACATAACTTAGAGTAAAGCAAGTGGATAAATTAAATATATCCCCATTGGCTAAAGCAAATAGTCTCTCCATATAAGTTCTTCAACTCAATTTAAATGCCATTTCTTTCGAGAAATCTCACCTGACTCTTTTATCCCATATACTTAACTCAAACCTCTGCTATAGCATGTACCACATTTTGTTATATTGGATACTCGTCTCCATGAGGGCGAGTACTATTATCTTCCTTATTTGTTTCTCTGACACCTAAACACAGTGGCCATATTGTAATTACTCTACAATTTTCTAAAAAATGGAATCCTTTTTATTGGTATACTTTTATCATCACTAGCCAAAAGTCAACTGGCTAAGTCACAGAACTTTCTGAATAATCACCATCAAAAAGGACACTAAAACTATGATTGTTCTTGAGCTTTTGTAGTCATTAGAGCTACAATTGCTAAGTACTCAAAACTGTAGTAAAGTGCACTAAAGATACATTTATTCTTGAGCTTTTGTCGTCACTGGCTTATTTGGAAAGTAAATGAAAGTGTTATAAACATCCTTGGGGAAAACTCACGCAGTCATCTACATACATAAAATCAATTGTACATTTACAGGTATTTTTATTCCACTAGGGTAGGCTGTTTGGGGTCAAGAGCCACATCTTATTCATCTTACATTCCATAGCACCTTGCAGAGAGTGGGTGGTGGTCAAAAAATTAAAGGTATCAATAATGTCTTCAACATTCAAATGAATATTGAATAATCCATTTTAAATCTTTTTATTCTTCTATTTTTGAGATTTTTGTTTATTTAACAGAGCCATGTAACCAAATACAAAATGATTCTCCTTAACATGTCTTCCAGGGACTACCTCAGTGTTTGTCAAGGTCAAGACATCAAATTGGTAACACCATCTCCCAACATGGTTCAGATATTAATTACATTCTAGTGATGAGAAACATTTGTGAAATTGTCAATTGTCCCATTATTACTGGAGCTTATTCAAAGCATCCTTTGGGCACATATGAAGGACTTTAGCCCCTGATAACTAAGTGTCACCCTGGTGTTACACATGTCTGGCAGAGAAAACACATAGAATTCTCTTGAATTAGCTATTCCAAGTGTGGTCACTCTGAAGACTTGGAGAACATCATCCTGAATGAAAAACAATTTCCAAGAGGTCACTTATATCCCATTGAAAACCCAATGGCAGGCAGGTTAAGGAGACTGTTACTGATTCAGAAATCTAACATCTCTCCCTATATTATCTTAGATCATTAACTGAATTTAACCTGTTTGGAGTGTGCATCTTTTATATTTAACAGCACACATTATACATAAATGCATGCAGGAAAAAAAATACAGAGGTAAGGACTGCCTCTTACACCAAGAATTATACTGTAAGATAAAATACTCTTGAGAATTTTCTTCACAAGTCTTTGGCAAAAATCTTAATTCCAGAGTTCTTGAGTTCCAGGAGTAACTCAAGTAACTGACTTAAGAAAATGAATGTTTTGGTCATTCTTTCTACAAAATGCTCAGATAAATTCACACAAACCACACATCTTGCCTACTGATTGAGGTTGCAAAATTTAATTCAGATTGTTAAGTTGAAAATGCGGAGAACATATTTATTTTGTCTTAATATGGCCTTTCTCTTAGGTCCTCTCTTGTTGGTATAAGGAAACAACTGAGCAGTTTATACCATCAATTACAGACCCTAATGATACATTTTTATCCAAGAGAGGTAAATCTATCATCTCTGAAACAGCCCACAGCCTCCTACCTCCTAAGCGCATTCTCTCCCTAAAAGTATGTCAGGTCCAGCATGGAGGGAAGGCCACCCACATTCCTTTTTTCTAAGATGACACTCAAGTGAATTGGAGAAAGGGCTTTCTACCTATCTCTGGATGAGTTGGGCTCCCTGGGGACAATGTCCTCCTTTATCTGGCTACTCATGGCCCTAGAACGTTGCCTGCTGGATATGCAGGGGTGGCTTAACCCACCATCTGTCTACCCCACAAGTTCTTTTCCTTCCACAGGTCTCACCGGGCCATCATCAGGCCTGGGCCCAGTGTTCGCAGCAGCCCTCTGCTCTCACACGCCAGGGACCTGCTCTGGCAAACTCTCAGCCATGCTCTCCCACTGACATCTATGCGTGCAGCTCCAGAATCGAGTGTGATTCAAGGAAGTTGAACCTTAGAGGTATGCCCCAGGCTATAGAGCAGCCTGAGAGGTGGCTGTCCCCAAGTCCTTTATAGACTAAGTAGATGCTTCACCCTTCAATTCTTTCTGCACTTATCTACTCAAGAAAGTTTAACCATTTTGTTCCCCTGGATCGCCCCATTTTTCATAAGCCATAAAATGGTTAGTCTTTTCTCTAGTACCCCTGCATCTGTGCATGTTTGCCTGACCCACCCCCAGCCACTATCAGTGCCAAGATTTTATTTAGCCACAGAAAGAAATTCTGATAGAAGTGAAATGTACATTAAGCATTAACTATATACTTACAGGAATGGGGTACATAACCAATGGGTCACATTTACTGGATGTTTACTATGTGCTGAGAGATGCATACAAAGCACTTAAAATAGTGTCTTATAGTATGACTAACTTAAAGGGAACTGTTATTCTTCCCATTTGAGAGATGGAAAAACTAAAGCACAGGGATACTAAGTAACTTGCCCACAGCCACTCAGCTAATAAGTGGAACAGACAAGCTCCCAGTGCAGACAGTCAGGGCTCTAGAACCCCTGCTGGTAACTGGGTACCAGTTGAAGCTGAATGACTCATAGCTTAGAGGACAATCTAAATGAAATATAGAAACATATATAATGACTTCAAAGGCAAATCATGACATTTTCAAAACTTAAATTTATAGTTCTTACTTGGATTACTTTTTACATTCAGGAATTCATTTGCTTAAAGTCAAATTTTATGGGCTGCATTGATCACAACTTTCCAGACAGATTTAAATGTACTGAGCTGTTCTACGTTCATGTTAACCTTGGTGCTACTTTATTCACAAATGTTGTACCAAGGTTTACCAGGCTGCTAATGGGTGTCTATCCAATAATATCCCTTATCATCCCCATATTACAGATGTCAAAATGAAGGCTTAAGAAAGCCATTTGTCCAAGGACACAGCTGACGAGTAAACTCAAACTCAAACCAAACCTATCTGATTCTAGTCCTGCACTCACAGGTCACATGATACTGCCGAGTCATTTAGGAAGCACGTATCCAGACGACTGTCCAGAAAGAGACAGAACGGAGAGCCCTCTATTTAAGAATTGGCTTAACGCCAGATATTCCTTAGATCTTTCCATTTTTCTGTTCAGCCAAGTTTCCCTACATCCAATGGGGATCCGTACTTAAAGGTTATCATCAACTAGAAACGTGACAGTCACATTTCTCCACAGTGCTGCCAAAGAAATAAGTCCAAATTCTCATTCTCAGAAAGCCTGAGATATGGTCAATGTAAAAGTGGGTCTTGAGTTTCCTGGAAACCCCCTCATCAGTAAAAAATGTCTTAGGAACTTCCGCACCAGCCACAGTCAGCAACTCTACAAGTTAGAAATACATACGGATTGAAGCTCAGCAACTGGGAAGAAAGAAGAGGCACCTCAGTTCTCACTGAACCACTGTACGCAGCACTAGCAAGGTGACTGTTAGACTAGTGCTTTCAGAGGTTAGGAACACAATAAAGAATCTCTAGGAATGAAAGGAGCACATCCATGTTAAGATATATAGTAAACCATAGTTAAGCTAGATTGCCCTAATTCTTCACTATTTTTATCTGGTAATGGAGAGTTGTTATAATTACTTCATGTACTACAGATCACATTATAAAAATGAATATGCCACATAACATTCATCATTAAGGTTTTCTTTCATGGCAACCCAAGAAACTCAAGTTGATTTTTGTTTTTTTTACATGCCTACTCTCAGCCTGAAGGTAACTTTTGAATGGTCTGCCAAAATTCTCAACAGCTCTTTTAATAGTATGAAACTTATTTCCAGAGCCCTTTCATATCTTGGATCACATTTTAAAATACGAACAAAAATACAGATACACTCTAAACATCAGAATCTGTGCCCTTACTGCAGATACCTTTAAATATGTGTACACACACACACAATTTAAGAGATGAATAAATGTATTTGGAATTAAAAGGAAGGGGAAAAGGAGAAAGACCCTATTCAAATAGTAGAAATGAAACAAAAATATTTTTAAGCAAATGTTAAGATTTCACAAGCACTAAAATTCAGAAAGTCTTGTACCATATAATTCCATCGGCATAAACATTTCTTTGGAAATAGTAAAACCATGGTGTGCTTCTGGTATTTTCTTAGCTCATTTTCTTCCCTTTAACAAATGTAAGGTGGTAAAAAAATGTAAACACTGCAGTAGCTGGAGGTTGCAAAAACATAGTTTTTCCAAAAGTCAAGATTTTCTCTCCTGCTTTGGCTCACTGATGAAAAACCCAGATTTAAAGCCACGAGGTAGACTTATTAGTGAAAATACCTGCCCCACTGCACTTAGTCAAGGAAAGCAAAAGTACCAAAAGAGGTGATAATTCTTGTGTGTGGTGCTAGCACTCTCATTAGCAGTGAAAGCAAAGGAAGTCAAAAGAAAGGAAAAGAGGCAGTTTTGGGGATTCTGATGAACCTCCCATCTGGTAGGTTGGATTGTGTGCAGTGGGCCCTCGGAGAGGACAGCTCATTGCTATCCCTTCCTGCCCTCAGTAGACCATCCTGTCTTCTAGTTACAAAACTCCCTATAATTCTATTATCGAATTAGAGAAGGAAATTCACAATATTATCAAGAGGAAATTAGTCTTACAGTTGCCATTTTCCAGGTGAGTAAGATCTAGGACTGTCAGCTATAAAGTGAGCTGGACTTACTAAAAATGCAGGAAGGTGATGCACAGGCTTGAGGCAAAGTCTCCCTACACACTCCTGCTGCAGGAACCCCGTGAAGAGGATTAAACTACATAGTCCAAAACAAGAACATGGGCACCTCTCACTTCTTCCTACAATTCTTCTCTCATGTGTGTCCACAATATGCGAAACATACCAGACAGATTCATAACCCAATTGGTAGCTCTTGTATTTCCATCATTAAACATTAACATTAAAGATACCACAATTCCCAAAACAATGTTATATAGTTAAATTTTATTATCTTCTTTTTACAGACTTTTTAAAAAAAAGTATGTGTTAAGTATCACATTACTAGCATTTAAACCCAGTTTTGACTTATTATAGGGCCTCAGATTTTAGCCACTATGCATGGTTGTTAAGAATACAAGCTGTAACTAGCTGAGTTCAAATCCCAGGTCCATCATTAATACCTATGTAATTTAATATCTTTGTGCCTCAATGCTCATAGAGATGTTCTGAGTTTAATATTACAACATTTGATTAGCACATACCAAGAACTATACAAAGGTTTGCTATTAACATTATCCTTGTTATATTAATAGTTACCATTTTTTTAAAAAAATTGATATCCTATGTAGACCAGCTCATCTTTCAGGTTTCAGGATGTGTAGAAAGGGTTGTGTATCTGGCTATTCCAGTACTATAATGCAACAAGGATGCATTTTTTTAATCCCCCAAAATAAAGACCCACAGTCGTTTAATCACTGACCAAAAGTCATGTAATCATAAGAGCATCCAACCTGTGCCTGTATGTTATGGGCATTCAAATGATGGTGGACCAGCTAGTCACAGAACACACATGAGCCAAGACCCAGAAGAAAACCATTCGACGTAGCTGTCTTAATCCCACTGCACTGCCTCTCCTTCAAGGCTGTGAGCTTCCTCCTCTCGTATGCCAAGAATGCAAAGAACACAGTAAATCTCTGCTGGCAAAACTCAAATCTGACAGCGTTGCTACAAATCAATGGTACCTTTCCACCAGGTGGCCAGCAGCAGTGGTGTATCAGTAGGTAAGGAGTCAAAGTAAAAAGATAATTTAAGCCTTAAGGGGTCACAACATACAGCCAAAAACAATACTGAGCATTATTTCTAGCAGCAGCAGTTGTGCAAGTTGTTAGATTATTCCAGAACTTGGCCTACAGATATTCTTTCATTATAGTAAGTGAAAACTCCATTGTTCAATTGCTATTTCTCGTAAGTATTTACTAGCTGTTTGATACATATTAAATATAAGCATAACCATGATATTCTATCATAAAATAGTGCTAAGTTTCAAAGGTAGATTCAATACTGTAACTCTTAAGGAGCAACAAAACTTAGAGATGTAAGCCTCAACATGAACATTCATGAAGCACTGCTCAGAGTTAATATGAGACATGCTATAAAAAATTGGCCTCAGCCAAAATTTACCTTCAAATATATTACAAACATAAATCTTTCATCAAGATGATAGCTTGTAAAAAATTATTTTCCATTGTGTTCAAAAGCATCCTTTTGTCTCTTTCCCCCATGAAAGTTTTCTCCATATATCATCTTTTCTCATGCACACTAGTTAACAGAAGTAATGTGACTTTAAATCCTTTCCGATCCCATTATGCACAGACTATTTTGTAATTGATGGTCCTTACTTACAAAACCTGAATTTTCAGGCATTCAGAATACACCAATTTTCATACCTCCATTGCATTAATTCAAAAAATCAGGAATGGGTAGAGAAGTAGAAGTCTATGGTTCTTATCTGATAAATACTTCTCAAACTATGAATCCCATATTTTATGTAAAATATGAATCTCAAATATCAATTCATAACTATGAAATCAGCCATTTTGTATGCAAAACTCCCAAAGGTAGATAGAACATTTAAAAACTATTCAAAACCTTTTGTAGGCACATCGTCTATTCACTATGGACACTAAAAGCTTAATATAGGAAAGCAGCCTAAAACTAATCTAACAAACAAATTCTCTTTTATGTTACTACCTTTACAGGCATCATTAGTCTCTCTAAATGGAGCAAGCTGCTCTCTAAGAGTAGTAAGTTTCATCTAGAGATACTTTCAGCAGGGAGATCGGGGCAGTTAAGGATTAGATGAGCCCAGCTCAACTGGATAACCATCCATAGGGTGCATGACATTCTGGGAATACTCCACGGAGACGAGGCAATTACAATCTCCACCAAAAGATGTGCAGTCTATTTAGAGTCCAGATCTTTCCAAGCTACAAATGAACAATTAAGCCAGGTATATTTCAATGCCAAAATTTGCCTCATAGACAAGAATTGCCAGAGGCTAAGACAGGGTTTTCCAGCCTCAGCCACAAATAGTAGGGAAGACTTCACAGAGACCAGGAGGCATGAGCTGACATGGAAAAAAGGAATTATTGGACAGACAGAAGTCAGAAGCCCCCTAACATGTAGGCTCAGGTCCACATCAGCAAATGAAGGTAAAATCATAAAGTCAAGATTTACCCTTGAAAATCCTATGTCACCCTATGAAGTACAATATAACACAAAGTAATAGATGATATATAATGCATAAAAATATAGAGCTCTGTTTTATAGCACTACCTTATATGCATATAGTTTAAGTTGCTTAATGCACTTACGGTCCAACTTCACTGTAAATAATTTCAGATAGGTGATTTTATTTGAAATACCACCTGGCTTCCTAAATGTCCAGTAAAGCATTCTACAGGAGTACAGATCCTGCTGCAAAGGGAATTCTTCTTCATGTCCCAAGGTCTCCAATCTATACCTTAATTTCAGGTCTAACCCAATTCTGACTCTAGCTTGGGAATCCTAACATTGGGCCATGCAACCCAAAATTAGGATTTTGAAGTATTTTTCTAGCTCATTCTTAATCAAAATTTAGGTTCATTTTGGTTTCAGTGATTTAGAGTTACACCAGTCATGCTAGATGGCACTGATTCTAGAATACAATCCTGTGAACACGTATTTAAAACAATTTGACCTAGAGTTTATAGCTTTCCATGAGGATTCTCCATTTGAAATTCAGAACCACAGGTTCTCAAGTTTTTCAGCAACATTAAAGCACATTTTGTCCAACCATAATTGATGCTTAAATACCCACTAAAATATACTCATCAAATGGCCTCACCATCTCCATTTGAGCAATTCCATTGACTAACAGGAAACTACCAAATTCCCAAAGGCAACCCCTTTCAGCCACTCAGCTGTTCCTTCCTTACAAATCTCTCCCTAATATTGCAATGCAATCTCTCTCATACTTGATCCTACTTGAACCTTTTCAGGCCAGTAATCATACTCCTCTTTTTAAAGAATAGGATTATCACACAATTGGTTTGCGCAGTGCAATCCTTGTATTGTCTGGTTGTCCCAGTCATTAATATCACCTTTTATATGCAAATTTTTCCCAACTTGGTAAATAAAATTACACAGTAATCCTAATATGACAGATTTTCATCAGCTGGGAGACAACTTGATTGAGTCTTCTCCTAGCTAGAACTGTTAGGGTCCTTCAAGTATTCTTCCCCTGGCATAGTTTAAGTTCTATCACCATCCAACTTTTCCTCTTTTGAATACACAGTAGTTGGTAATTGTGAGGTTTGGGGGAAAGATAAGATCCCATATCCCCTATACTCCAAGAATGTTGCTTTGCAGTTGACAGTCCCGTCACATCTTGCATTCTGGTTACATGTTCCTTCTTGTGAGTAATAGCTTCTATTTCTGACTACTTTTCCAGTGTCCATTTGTATCTTACCTACTTTTCAAAATGGGGTTCCTACAAAGAGTTGATTTACCTGTTGAGGACAGAGACATTAAATAGCATCCAATGGTATGTAACCATTTGATAACTGTTAAAACGTTATTTAAATAACTATGAAGGAGTTTCATGATGGAAATCTAGCAAGAAAAAAAAACACGCAATAGACTAAGAAACAGAACGCTATTGGTAATGAATTTTTAGGAAACAGCAGTAAAACAGATAAAAATCAAGCCAAATTCTGCCATCACTATGGCACTGCTATTTTATCCTTAGAGACCATCCATGGAAAACAATGTGCTACATAACTTTGAAAAGTTTGGTGACGTTCTTCGAAAAGTTGTGCCCTCAGTATATTCCCTCTGTCCCATCTATGGTTTTAAAAAATAATGCATGTAATTTCCCTCAAAATAGTCCTTCATAAAATGCACAATGAGTAGATCTTCTAATGCATTTATACTTCAGTCTGATAGATAACATGGCATTGTCCTTCCAACTTTCTTTGCTGACAAATCAACAGTCTCAGACACATTTTCCTTTCCGTAGACCCCATTGATAGTATTCACAGGACACTGGCATTAACATTTAATAGAGTCCGTGGGCATAAAGCACTTTTATGGACACCTGCTAGAGAGCTTTATTTTCCTTAAAAGTTTTATTAGAGCTGTTACATTTTTCTGCAGTGCTTTATGTGACTTGCTGTAAATGATTATTGTATTGCATCAAATACAACAAAATCATAGGTGTCAGGCAACCAAGTATGCGACCTGATGTTTGTTACCTATTTAGATGGGAGAACCAAATCTAACAATATACAAAACTACCTCCTTTTTGCTGTTAAAAATAAAAAATTAACCACATAAGGTCTAAAATGAGAAATTTGATATGATACACAGATATAAATGAAGTGTTAAAATACTAGCAACTTACATAAAAATCATTGATTTTTCTCCCACTGATTACTATTTCAGTGATCAGAGTGTATTACGTACTTGTTTGCTTGCAATGTGTTTTATTAATGCTCTGTATCTGACACCCAATTTGGAAATCAATGCTTATTTCATCATTTTTCTCTGAGGGGTTCTATTATTTACAATTGATTTAACAGGAATGAAAGGCTTACCATTAACAAGACCCAGCTGCTGACACTTCGCAGATGAATTATTGAATTTCAAAAAGTGAATTAACTTAACCATCGCCAAGACTGATGGTTTGATGATTTTTTGCACCAAGTCTAATGTATTTATAATTAGAATGTCAAAACAATAGTGTTCCCGCTTTGCTCTCTTTCTTCATTCCTTCAGTTTATAACATTTAAAAGTTTGTTTGCTTCGTAGACCAACACTCCTTGAAGTGTAAAAGTGTTCCTTTAGTGGCATAAAGAAAACATACATGCACATGTTGACTGTTCAAAGTCTGGCTTCCAACATGTCCAAGTAAATGCGAATCTTTCACTCCTGAATATCAAAGGACTGCAGGCATATAAAAGGATTTAATTAGAGGTCAATTCTAAAATGAAACTTGCTTTTGGAAAAATATCAATTAAAATGACTTCATTTGGAACTTTTAATTCCAGATTTAATTGACTGGCTTAAAAAGGGGGGGACTTTAAAACCCTAAGTTTTGTTTTAAATCGGGAGCTAGATTCCTGGGCTGGTTAATTTAGTGGCTCCACAATGCCATGAGGTCTTGGATTCTTACTCTCCCTGCTCTGCGTCTCCAGCTTTACCTCTCTGGTGCTGTATGCAGTTCAAGGCATCAACATCATCTATCAGAAAACTACCTATCCTTATATTTTTGTAAAAAATATGGAAACTTTTTCCAAATACACCCCATCACCATCACACCCATGGAGATTCTTCCTTCCGTCTAACTGATCAGAAGTCTGCCATACATGCATTCCTCAACCAATCATTGGTCAGGAGAATGGAGCATCCTGTGTTAAGCGCATGTCTATGGGTGAGTGTGGAGTTCCTGAACCAGTGGGCATGCTGCCAACAGAGAACATGGAAAATGTCTATTGACTGGGTAACAAGTAAGGCCTTCTATACAGATTTGAACGTGTTGGGGCAGTGGAACTATGGAAAATGTAAGCAATTCTGTTCTTTAATAAATATGCCACAAACTTAAATTTGGCTTAAAGTTGAGCCAAGGAGAGAAGATATTGAAATTGAAATGGATGTGGTTATGTTTCCATAGGTTACAATAAAACTAAACAGTCATCTCTCAGTATCCACGAGGGATTATTCCAGGACCTTTTGCTAACACTCAAGTCACTAATATAAAATGGTGTGGTATTTATATGGAATCTATGCACATCCTCCCCTGCGCTTGGTCTCTAGATTACTTATGATACCTAATACATGTAAATGCCATGCAAATAGTTGTTTTACTGTATTGTTTAGGGAACAAGAAAAAGTCTGTACATGGTTAGTACAGACACAATTTTTAAAAGATATTTTTGAATGGCAGTTGGTTGAACCCACTAATGCAAACCTTGATATGGAGGGCCAACTGTAATCAGTTATGTTTATTTAATGTAATTCAACTCTTAGCTATTTCTTCTGCTCCTTCCCTTCATATATCTTCTTTAAAAATCATATTGCTATTGAATTTCCAATTCTGAATGTTATTTACTAATCTCCTAACTCTTCCCTGCCATTCTACCTATCATCTCCGTAGATACTTATTCTCCAAATATAAGTCACTATTTGAAAATTTTTCATCTGTTCAATATTCAATTTCATTATTACGATGATATTTATATAATCTACATCTAAGGCATGTGGCACATGATTACGTATCTTTTTCATAAAACTTTGTTTTTCCTAGAGCCAAAAATTGAGCCATTTTTAGTTTAGCTTTGTTAATTTTATTCATTCGTTCATAAACTCTAAAGTGCAACTCTCTTCAATTCAAGCAGTTCAGAGAAGTGATCAATTTTATCATTTTGAGTCATCACTCCTGGGACCCTATTTTTCCCAACTCTGCACAGGGGCTGTGCGCTACCCTGCTGCAGCCATTGCTGTGCTCTCCCCACCCCCCACCCCCGACTTTCTTGGCTTGGAGTCCCCATTTTCTTCATTGGCTTCTGGATTCTAGTTTTGCTTTTGAAAAGATCAGTACCGTTATGGTTCTCAAACATTAACAACGTAACTTGCTTTTTTTCCTTATGAAAACATTCAGGATTTTCTCTTGGTCTCTACAGTTTTGAAAAGTCATGTATCATGTACACAAATTAATTCATATTGCTAAATACTAAATGAGTCCACTCAATCTGCAAATTCTTGTCCACTCTTAAAAAGTTCTGAATTTTTTGAGAATCAGTCTTTTCTCAAGTTCTATTTATCAGATGTTGGACCTCCTGGGCTAATTACCTGGGTCAGCAGTTATAAAACATTTTGATCTCAGACTATCTTTACCTGCTTAAAAATGAGGAGCTTCTGCTCATGAGCGTTATATCTGTACCATATTGATATTAAAATGAAATATATTTAACCTAAAATAAGCTTGTTTATTAAGCTCATATTTGTTTAACATTTTTATTTTTAAAAAGCTGTATTTCCTAAAATAAGATTAGTAAGAATGGCATTTTACATTTTTGAAAACCTCTAGTGTCTGGTTCAATAGAAGAGCTTCAGTTCTCATGGCTCTGTAGGGTACAGAAGGCATAACCACAAAGCTCAAGAATTTTGTAATATGGGACTTGAACAGTTCAAAACTCCCTGAATAAATAGGTCACTCACCAAAATTCTACATCCTTAGCGTAACGGCAAACTAAAACCAGAACCCATGTATCTTGAATCTTGGTGAAATGTGAAAGAAAAATTTCTCCACTGAGAATTAGTAAATTCTAGCAGGACTTTACCCAGGTTTATAGCACGAATTAACTCCTGCCAATGGGATCCTAAACCTCTCAAGTCAAGAACTTAAAGTGAGTCTTGATTGGTAGTCCTCCTAGGTCAAAAAAAAAGCAGTAGATTCTCCCTGGAGGAACTCAATTTTAAAACTTAGGCCTTAAAGATCACCACAGATAGAATTCTAAGAAACATAAGTCCACTGAGTAAAAAAGTCTATTTTTATATATGTATGTATGTATGAGAGGTCTAGAAAGTATCCAGCCATTATTAATATAACAAGAATGGTTTATGTGACATCAACGTAACCTGGCAGCCAAGGAGAGTGGACGGGGATGCACGAGTGTGAACAGTAGTGACTTCACTGTACTAGTCAGTAGGGCACTAGATGCCACCGAGTGAGCTTGTGTACTGTGTGGTCATTGCATTCAAAATGACTGAGTAGAGCAACGAATTTGCATCAAATTTTGTGTTAAGCTTGAACATTCCTCCATGGAAACTATTCAGATGCTTCAGAAGGCTTTTGGGGATGATGCAATGAGTGCAGCACAAATGCTTCAAAGAATCTGTTCAAAGTGATCCACATTCTGAAAGTCCTGCAACAAGCAGAACACCTGAGACTGTTGAATATGTATAGGTTAAGAGACACTGGGAAAATCGTGTGAGGTCTCGAGGTGCCTACTTTGAAGGGAACTGAGGTGTCATTGTCCTATGTACAAAGTTTCTTGTATTTTCTATCTTTAACAAATGTCTCTATTTTTCATATTACATGGTTGGATACTCTCCAGACAGACCTACTATATATGTGTATATGTGCATGCATATGTGCGTGTGTGTGCGCATATGCATATGTGTATGTGTGTGTATAAAACACAGAAAACCAGATGAGTCAGTGGCAATGAATTCAGATATTGAAATGGTTAGATGCACAGCAAATATTTTTGTGTCTTTAAATGAGGAAATGAAAGTTAGTAAGAGACTATACAAATGAAAACATTTGAAAATAGTCAAATGAAACAAAATATTTTCAACCAGGTCTTCGTCTAGAGTCAGGAGGTAATAAGTTCTCTCTCTGGGCATTTTTACTGGTCCAAGAGGAACCGCAGAGATTCTGACAGTAAAAGCTCTCCAACAAATGGTACATGCAGATCACCTTACAGCAGTGGTTCTCAATCAGGTTGATTTTATAGCCCACCCCACCGCAGGGGACATTTAGCATGTCAGGAGACATTTTGGATTACCACAATTAGAGGGTGTTAATGGCCATCTAGTGGGTAGAGGCCAAGGATGTAGCTAAAAATCCTACAGTACACACAACAGCCCTTGACAAAGGCTTATCTGGCCCCAAATGTCAGTAGCGCCGACATTGAGAAACCTGCCTTGTAGTAAATTCTCACCATTGCTATGGCCCATCTACCTTTTCAGGGCCTCCGGGCAAGCTTTTGTTTCCCACTCTGAATCGTAAGCAGTCAACCAAGGCTTTTGCCAGATAGAGAAGAAAACAGGTGAGCAAGGAGAAAAAAAAAAAAAAGAAAGCCAACTTGGAAACATGCCAACTAGGAAAATGAAAACTTCAAACAAAATCCAATTGCATGCTATGTATGAGAGACACACCTAAAGGTTAAAAAAAGATAGGAAGAGATATACCAGGAAGTTATCAACAAAAAGAAAATTGGTCTAGCTATATTAATATAGATAAAAGACTTTAGGACAGAAGCTTGACGGAAGGGGCATTATGATAAGAGACTTAATTAAGACAAAATAACAATTCTAAACATGTATGCAG
Organism: Mirza zaza; assembly: GCA_008750895.1. Lineage (NCBI taxonomy): Eukaryota > Metazoa > Chordata > Mammalia > Primates > Cheirogaleidae > Mirza > Mirza zaza. The sequence goes on along the minus strand of VSMD01062890.1, from coordinate 32,198 downwards.
CTAACAACATAGCCTCAAAACACACATTGTGTGTCTTTCTTTACCGTTCTCATTCTGGAAACTTGCACATGTATTACTTTTATTGTTCCTTTGTCAGAGGAGGGGTATCTGAGCAGTAAAATGGTCCAATTTATTTCCATCTAAATACACGTCTGCATTGCAAAATACTCAGTTAACAGTGTATTTTGAAGATAAAGAACAATCTTACTGTTTAAAAGCTGATTAGAGCATCCACATGCATGTTGGAAGCCTGTGGATAGGCGGATTTTTCTGTGTAGTGATCTGTGGGTTATTTCATTAACAGGCCTTCAATTGCCACTATCTAAAGGTCTATTTTCTCCCTCTCAGAAAGAGGCCTTCAATTGCCCTTCTGAGAGTTATGCCAGCCTGTCACTGTTTTGAGAGATCAGTGGGAGATCAGACTTAGAGATCTCCATCTGCAGCAGGTAGATTTTTACTAAAATCTCCTGCCTTTAGGATGGTATTTCAACCCTCAGCTGCACCTGATATCTTGGCATGTTCTTGTTGTGTCATAATCTTCATGAGTGAACCTTCAGGTTTTGCGGAGGAGGTCGAAGTCAAAGCTATTTCTTTACAGACTTCTAATAAATTTTTCAATTTATAAAAAGATAAAGGTTACTTTAAAAAATGATTCTCATATATAAATTATTATGACCAATTTCAGATGTGCAAGCTTCTCAGAGCTTAATGTATTTGTCTTTTTGGGGAATGCAGAGAATCTAAGAGAACCTTTGAGAACTCAGACAATCTAAGAATCACTGTGCAGCTAAGGAATGCTCCCAGTTAAATTTAAAGTAGTTAAATGAAAAAAAAGTTATATAGGTACTACTTTCACATACATCTAAACCATTAAATATCCTCCCAACTTAGGACACTGCTAATAAAAAGTGGAGGAAATATACATGATAAAACAAAGGCATTTATAGATATCGTCATTTGTACTATTCGCTCTGAGTCTCAGATATTCTTATTGATATTTTAAACTATTAATGGCACTGGGGTTAATTTTTTTGCTTAGTATTTTATGATAAATACATATTTTGCTTTTGAATATGCTGATGCCTGAGAATGAGATGTTATAATTTTTATATCCATAGTAGTAAATATCTGGTAAGTAAAATGCCACTGTCTAAACTGTTTTTCTAATTAGCATCTTGTTTCTATACATAAGAGTACGCTGTGTTTTGGTATAATGTGGCAAGTTGTTTCCTAAAGCTAAGATTTCCAGCAGGACTTAATGTAGGTCCTTAAGGACACATATTTTTAAAGTTATAATAGAAGCCACACTTTGGTTTATACCATGTGAGACTGAGAAATAAGATGTGTAGTTCATAATATCAAGACCTATTTCCAGGGCACTTATAGGTTAAAAAGTAAAGTATTTAATGCGTATTCAGTAATATGTTCACATGCTCAAACATTGATTTGATAAGTTGAATACACTTCATGAGACTAAGTCACCTGACTGATTATCTCTTTCCTTTCAGGTTACCATAACTTATTTTCATTGGATTATAACCCATGATAATAATTGCATTAAATGAGGAAGGAATGTCTTACTTATAAAGTTTTCAATTAATGTAGAAGAAATAAGGGAAGTAGAAAATTATCATTAAGCAAACATTCTAATAAATACTTGTTGCAGGCAAGTTCCACCAATGGATGCTGAAATCAGTGGTTGAAATTGAAGAGAAACAGGATATTTGCACAGTCCCAAATTTTCCAAGATACTTATTCATCACAATGGGAAAAATGTAACTTCACAGTAGAGAAACTAGCAGATACCACCAGAGCCAAGTCATCGAAGTCATCAGTAAGAAGACACATTGACATCACCTATCCTTGAAATGATGCACTGAAGAGTGCACATCACTTCTGTGGTATCCTAGTCAGAAATAGGCAACCTCAAGCCATTAATAAGAAATCAGATCCAAACCGAGGGACATTCTAAAAAGTAACTAGTACTCTTCAAAATAGTGAAGATCTAGGACAAGGGAAGAACAAAGAACTGTCACAGATTATCAGAAACTATGAAGACATGTCAACTCAATGTAATGTGGGACCCTGCAGTGCAGCCTGAAACAGAAAATTAGTGGGAAAATTGGTGAAATTTGAATAAGGTTTTTAATTTAGTTAGTAATATTAATGTTTTTTTCTTGGTTTTTATGATTGTACTATGGTTATATAAGATATTAACATGAGGGCAAGCTAGGTAAAGGATATGGAACTCCCTGAAATATCTTTGTAACTTTCCTGAAAATAGATAATTTCACACTAAAAAAAAGACAAAAACAAAACACTGAAAAGTCATAATATAAACACAAACTAATAATTTAATAGCTTGCATCAGAATGTTTACATTAGCCAAGGCAATGTCTTAAGAACCTTAAATGCATTAGCTTATTCAATTCTTACAATGAAATACATGGAAACTGTAATTATTGCCATTGTACGGACAAAATAATTGAGGCTTAAAGTGTATAAGGAACTTGCCCAATATTGTTGCTGCAAGATCCTAAAAGAATGTAAGTCCAGAGCCAGCAGGCTGGATCACTCACTGTACACACATCAAATCACCTGTATTAACAGATGGCTGAACCCTGACAAACCACTGATTATCGTCAATCTCTGTAAAGAGTTAACCCCACAGCAGATAAAAATATCGACTTGAGCAACAAACACAGGCTTTGCTAAAAATCCGTAAAAGAATGTAACTTTGGGGAAGATGATTCCAAAAGACATCTAAAATGAGAGAAGGACTCACATGTATATATATCTAGAAAATATAACTCACGGAATGTTAAGCTTGTGAGGAGTGCTAAAATCCTGTCTAAAAAAGGTATATAAATTGGCGAAACATTTACCCCTGTTAATTCTAAGCCTTACATATTGTTTGTGAATGGGTAAAGATCTTAACATTTTTGCTAGGCATAATCGTTCATTTCTAAAGTAATCACTAAAAGGAAGTAAATGAGTATGTGTCTTTTGAAGTAATAGAGTAGAAAATGCAATGAGAAAAACAAAATAAAAGGCAAAGAAAGAATATACAAAGAGATCAAGATAAAGTATGCTATAAATTTTAAAATTGCAGTAATTACCATCACAATATAAATGAACTAGTCTTTATCTTTACTTAAAATTTATTATAAAAATCAAAATCAGTTATGTGACATTTACTCCTCTAAGAAACCTCATATAAAGGGGCAAGATAAAATTTAAAGTAGAAAAATAGTAAAATGAGTCAAAGTCTAATCAAAATGATTTATGAGGATATTAGACTTCATGATATAAGTACTGCTAGAAATAAAGAAATTCACAGCAAAATATTGAGTTAATTCAACAAGAAGATTATACTAGCTGTAAACTTGTATGTACCTATTAACATGACTGAAATATTTGAAAGGCATAATGCCACTATATGGGGGGAAAATCACTATCACCCTGCAAGATTCTAACAAACCCGTCTCAGTGACCAATAGATTAGCAGGTAAAAACAATTACTCATGAAGAGCACAATTAGCAAGGTTGATTTAATGAACATTCTTAGTACAAAAATGTATACATTTCACACAAACACAAATTATAAAATTGAACCACACACTTGGCTATAAAGCAAGTCCCAACCAATTTTAAAGAGTCAGTAGTACCACCTCACTCTGTTCTGGTGAAAATATAGTCATTCCTCCGTGGAGTATTTGTTTCAGGAGCCCTGCCAGATAGCAAAATCCACAGATGCTTAAAAATCCCTTACATAAGATGGAGTAGTATTTGCACGTAACATACACACATCTTCCTGTATTTTTTTATATCATTAGATTACTTGTATCTAGTATTATGTGCTAATAGTTTTTATTCTGTATGTTTATTGTATTTTTGTTCCATTGTTATTTCTTTTCCCTGAATATTTTTAATCTGTGGTTGGTTAAATCCACAAATGCAAAACCCATGGATAAAGAAACCCAACTGTACAACTTAGTTAATTATCAACATTTTAATCTATACTAAGAAATTTAAAAATACACCTTACCCAATTGTCAAAAAAAAGACAAGAAAGCACTTAAGGCTTAAGAAAAATGATGCTACATGTATCAAAATGTGTGGGATGGAATAGAATCATTTGAGAGAAATTTGTGAATGTAGACACTAGAGGGAAAAGGAGGATAAATGAGAATTATCGAGAAAAAGTGAATAAACCCAAAGAAAGTGCTATATAAAAACAATGACATAAACTGATTAGAAAACTTGTTAAGAGTACTGAAAATCCATTTGATCCCCTTAAAAGACAAAAACAAAACAAAACAAACACCCAAAGCAATAAACTCTCTGCCAAGAATATATTAATATTTAAAGATGACATGATCAGAGGTATGGAGATGAAAAAGAGGTAAGTAACAATTTAAAATAAAACTGACTCAAGAACTGAAATACCTGAATGGTCCTAAAACCATTAATGAAATTAAATAAAGTATTTCTACAAAGAAAATGCTAGGCCTAGATGGCTTTAAGAGCTAATCATTTACATAAGAATCTGAATCTTGTAAAAGGACAAGCATAATAACTCACATGTAGAAAAAGGCTCAATAGACAATGGTCATGGTCCAAATCTGGCTTGCCATCTGCTTTTGTAAATAAAGTTTTATCAGAACACAACCATACCTTTTTATTTTGTCTGTGTTACAACTCCTTTCATGCTAGAATTGCAGAGTTGTGTAGCTGTGAAAGAGACCACACACTCTAAAATTATGCCTGGCCATTAGAGAAAGTTAGCTGATTTCCGATGTAGAATGTTACAAAATAACTACTGTGGAAGACAGAAGAAAATAAACCAGTGTAAGAGTGTAGGGATGTGAATGCATTCATAGTTTATAATATTAAATGGGGTAGTTAATCTTTAACAAGGTGGTGAGATATGAGCCAAGACTGGAAGAAGACGAAGGCATTATCTAAGTGGATGCTAGGGTGGAAGAGCGTTCCAGCTAGAAGGCAGAGCTGAAGCAAAGGCTGTGAGGCAGGAGTGAGCCTTCTTTGCTCAAGGCACAGCAAGGAGGCAATGAGGCTGGCCCAGTGCACCAAGGGGGATGATGGAACAGTGGAGGGGCTCAGAGAGGAAAAGTGTGTTAGAGGGGAGGTGGGGTGGAATAGAAGGTCCACGTGGGCAACTTTAAAGATTCTGGCTTTTAGTCCAAGTGAAATGGGGAACCATCCTAGGATTTTGAGAAGAGGAGTGTCATGACCTAACATTCTCTAAAAGAAACATGAGTGGTGCAGTGGCTCACGTCTGTAATCCTAGCACACTGGGAGGCCAAGATGGGCGGATTGTTTGAGCTTGGGAGTTGAGACCAGCCTGAGCAAGAGTGAGACCCCGTCTCTACCAAAAAAAAAAAAAAAAATACAAAGAAATTAGCTGGACAACTAAAAATATATAGAAAAATTAGTCGGGCATGGTGTTTAATGCCTGTAGTCCCAGCTACTTGGGAGGCTGAGGCAGGAGGATCGCTTGAGCCCAGCAGTTTGAGGTTGCTGTGAGCTAGGCTGACACCACAGCATTCTAGCCCGGGTAACAGAGTGAGACTCTGTCTCAAAAAAAAAAAAAAAAAAAAAGAAAAAGAAACACTAAAGGCTAATAGTTTATAGAGGGGCAAGGGTACAAAGCAGAGACCTTTGAAAGGCAGGAGATGACAGTGTATTAGACCAGGGTGACAGCAGTGGAAGTGGTGAGATTCTGTATCTGTTTTGAAGGAAGAGCTAACAGGATTTTCTGACTCATTAGAAGTGAGGTCTGAGAGAAAAAGGAGTATAGAATGACCCCAAGGATTTGGTCTGACTGATTCGAGGAATAAAGTTACCAATGACAGAAACTGAGAAGCCATTCATGGAGCAGGTCTGGTGGGTGTGGAAAGGAGATCAGGGGTTCAGTTTTAGACCTGTTAATCTGAGAGATCTACTAGGCATCATCTAGAACAGTTATATATCCCAGTCTCGTGTCCAGGAGAGGGCACTGAGCATGAGACAAACTTAGCAGATGTTGGCATAAAAGCCAAAAGCACAAATGTTTATAAAAGGAGAGAAGTTCAAAGACTGAGCCCTGGGACACTCAAAGAGAAAGAGATCAGGGAGAAGAACTACAAGGGTCTCTGAAAAGGAACAATCACCGAGAGAAGAAAACCCAGGAGGCTGGGGGCGAGGGAAGGTCCAAAAAGCCAAATGAAAAAAGTGTATCAAGAACAAACAACTAAGAAACTTTGTCAGAAGCCGATAGATAAAACAAGATGAAGAATGAAAACTATGCAATCTATTAAAAGATTTAAGAACTACGTCGTCTCACTAGATGAAAAAAAGGACAAAATTAAAGTCAACAATAAAAATTCTTACAAAAATTAAAAACAGAAGTGAATTTCCTGAACCTAATAAGTTATTGTATTAAAAAAAATCCTTCAAACTCACTGGTCAAAAATGCTCTGAAAAATTAGAAGGTTGGCCACTGTCAAGTTTTATTAAAGGATATCTAGAGTTCTCAACCAGTAGAGTAAGATGTACTTATCCACCTCTCCACCCAAACATATGCCTGCAGGGAAAAATGATTGAAAAAGAGAAACACAGCTATAATCCCAAGGGAGCCAATAACAAATTATTAACATTACTATGAGTTTCAAAAGTTTTCTGAATATAAATGTCAATTCTATTTATGTGCTATGAACAAACAGAAAACATGATTTTCAAAAAAGCTATCACTAAAATAATGTACTGCATTGGAATAAACCAAAGTTGTATAATTTCCATGTAGATGAGTAAGTTTTTGAAACACATTAAAAAATCAAATACCATATCCATAAGTTAGTAGACTCGATATTAAAAGGCATTATGTTTGCCTAGATTAATCCATACAGGCCAAACTATTCCAATCAAAATCCCTATAGAGTTTTTCATGGAACTTGACAAGCTGATACTGAAAATTAGAAAAAAAATCCACAATACTTCTAAAGTAGTGTAGAATAAGAGGCTTAACCTATCAGAAATCAAGACTTAGTATAAAGGAATAGTAATTAAACAAAGCAGTGTTGGTATAAATAAATGAGATAGAACTAAGAGCCTAGAAAGACACACATGGAAATTTGAATTTAATTTATCTAATATTTATCAAAGATAAGTTTACACTATAAAATAGTGTTGGAATAATTCGTTTCTCTACTATGAGAACAATAGAATTCCTTCCTCGCATCAGCTACAGAATCAATTCCAAAGGAATGATGTGAAAGTCAAAACTTGAAGATGTTTTCTTCAAAACTTGAAGGTGTTATCAAGAGGTAGATCATAAAAGAAAAATTAGAATGCATTAAAATTAATAAGCTGTGTTCATCAAAAGACACCATAAAGATAGGAAGACGACATGCTTCACATTGGGAGAAGATAGCTGCAATATGTATAATTAACCAGGAATTAGTCTCTAGGATATACAAAAAACTTTTAGAAATCAATAGAATCACAGGTGTTTCATGGAAAATGAAGCACAAATATTCACTGAACATGAAATGACACACAGCCTCATTAGTACATTAGATAAATGGCAACTAAAGCCAAAATGAGATTTTCCACACCAACCAAGTATGGAAAAATAAAGACGTTTGGCAATACAAAAGAACATAAAACTGGAATACTAATATATTGTCTCAGCTTACACACAAATAACAGAACACAAACAAGGGCATCATTAGCACAAAATTCAGGTGAGTGCTAAGGCTCTGTTTGGAACAGAGTTAGGATAGACACAAGTACAATTATGTTCACTGCTTATTTATAAAATGTAAAAATTAAATTTTTAAAGTCTAAAAAAGGGAATGGCTAAATATGCCATAATACATCTGTATAACGAAATAGACATTTGAAAATCAGTTTCAAAGATTTGGTGACAAACACTATCATTTACAGAACTGTCAATTTACAATGTGATTCTAATTTGGGGAGGGATTAACTAACATGTATGTACATTTTAAAAAGCTAGGAAGTTTTGTAAGGGGAGTCATTTTCTCCTTCAGATTTTCCTTCTATTTTCCACATTTTCAACATCAAGTTTGTTGTAATTCTTTAGTTGAAAGAAAATAGTGTTACACGCAGTTTTCTAAAGACCAGGAAACATAATTTGATTTGGTTTAAATAAATTTTGTATTTATGTGACAACCATAAATTCTAAACTCTAAAAATGTGCTCTAATTACGCTTCCTTTAAAATCTTTTTCCAGTATATAAAAATATTGCACACAAATGCCAAAGTTGACTAGATTTATAAACCAACTTAAGACACATTATGAAAAATCTTACATATGCAAATTTTAGTTGTAATGATTTTAATTGTATATTCAGTTTAAAACATTTAAAATTACATCCTACATAAGTGAATAAGAGGTTACATCTTATTAAAAATTATTCTGTTTCCTGGACAAAGGGAAGATAGAACATGAAGAGTGTTGAATTCTTGCTTCACAGAAACAGAAGTGGAAAGCAGCCACAAGAGAGTTGACATATGAAGTATCCTGACAGTGATTAACTTTTTAAAGCCTTATCAGCCTTTTAAGTGGATTAAACACTAAATTTGGCACCATTTGTGTGGAGTGTCTGAAGTGTCTTCTCTTCTTGTGTATTAAGTTATTTTGATCTCTAAAACCTAGATCTTCTACATCCAGACAATACCATCTGGATGTATTTTAAAAGAGGCTAATACTCACATGTAACACATGTGTTTTATACTGTCTTATTGAACCAGCATTAAAAAGATTGAATTGTGAGTGCTAACATGGTCCCAGCAAAATTATTGTAATTTCATAGATAGTTCTTACAACTCAGATATCAAGCCCCATTTTCTCTGCAACTCATCCAGAGATACAGAATTGCCTTTTCCTTGGTTAAAGATGAATCATCTCCAGCCCTGATCACTTCAACAGGCATTTGTTATCTCATAGTGACTACTTTTATCTCAACAGGGAATCATTCAACACTCGACTTGGACATCTGCCCAATAGTTGACTTGATCTCAGTGGCAGTCAATGGAAATTTCCCAAGCTTCTACCCATTTCCTTTTGTTGTTCTCTCAAGAGAATTTCCAAAGTTGATTTTTTTTTTTTTTCAATTTAATGGATTGCTAAAAAATCTGGCAAGACCTGAACACAGAGTGGAGACGTGAGCAAGTACATCCAAAAGTGACCCTGAAATCTCATTCTGAGTTGCCTGGACACTGAATCAGCTCCCCCTTCTGCCAGAGGAGGGGCCTGCACCCAAAGTTCACTTTCCATGGGACCAGTGGCCCCCTCCCTTGCAGGGGAGGATAAGCAACTTTCCCTGGGATTTATGCAGGTTCTGGGTAAGCCAGATTTCTAAGACAACTCTATGAATAGCTGCTACTCCAAAATCCAGTCTGCTTGGTTCCAAGCAGATCCAACTATTCCTTCACTGAGAAGATTGCCCCCTCAAGCTTTCCCTGGAAAGAAAAGAGGAATAAGGGAAGAATACTCTGCATTTGGAAGAAAATTCCACATCCTATGAGGCTCACAGATAACTATGACCCAGAAAATCTTGGTGGGTGAGGACAGTTGGGAGACTCACATCTCCTCTACTCCGATTCTGGCTCTGCCTGTTTTCCTTTTCCCCCACGAAGCCTATTTCTTAAATCATGCTGTGACATGCTAGAATTCATCTTGAACCCTGGAGAGTGGGAAGAGATAGCCCAGAGGGCCTGGTGTGCCTTACAATGGGTCATTAGTTTGTGTCCACCACACATATCAGTTTAATGGTTCATGAGGTCTCTGTGCTAAAGTAGGATTTTAAAGGATGAATAGGAGTTGGAAGTAGAGTGGATTCAAGGAGTGGACTTGAAGATTGGAAAAGTGAGTCATTCAGAGAACAGGACATGAAAAGGCCTAGAGTGAGACAATCAGGGGTGTACCTGGGCCTACAAGCAGTTAGGATTGGTGAGGTGTGAGAGTGAGACAAAATGAGAGGTGGGCAGGATCAGGCATTAAGGGGTTTGAGCAGCAACCTAGTAGTTCATCTTGGGGGCCAGCATTCCTCAGATTGGGGTCTATATAGCTAACCACATTAAAATCCACAATCCCTGTGGCATTCAGGACCAAAGTATTTTGTTCGATCGTGTGGGCGACAAGTTGTACTATCTAGAAAGAGTTTAATGAGGGGGGAAAGAGGTCGACTTAATATTACTTAATATTTGTGTGGCACATTCAGGCCAAATATCACATTATGGTATGAAAATAAAAGTTTCACAGGAGTCTGAAAAAGAAATGTAGTAACAGATATAAAATGCCTCAGCCTGCACATTTAGGTCAAAGTCACAAGAACCACACTGTAGCAAAGCAACACCAATTCATGCTGCAATATACAATCCAATATTCAGTAAAAGCAGCAGCAACGTGTCATATCAATTTAATGTTAATTGTAATCAGAATTGTGTTTGTATTTGCTTTGGTTCAGTTTTATAATTGTACAGAAGATATTAGCATAAGTATCTAGGTTTATATTTGTACATATTAAGTTATATTATAATAACAAAATCACCATGGGACAGAGAAGTGGGAGAGTGCTATGAGAAGCTCAGTACAGTGTGGTCTCTGCAGCCAGACTCCTTGAGTTCGAATTCTGATTTCACTACTTCCCTGTGACATTGTCACTGAAACTCAGTTTGCTCAACTGGAAAATGGGGATAATAGAAGTTCCTATCACAGTGGGTTGCTCTGAGGATTCAATGAGTTACTGTTGTAAGGTGCTTGGCACAAAATAAAAACATAGTTGACCCTTGAATATCATGGGTTTGAACTGTGCAGGTCCACTTATATGTGGATTTTTTTTCAACCAAACTCAGATTAAAAAATACAGTACTCTCAGGATATAAAACCACTTATACAGAAGGTTCTGCAGAGCAGACTGCAAGACTTGAATATGCACGGATTTTGGTATACTAAGGGGTCCTGGAACCAATCCCCCTTCTATATTGAGTACATAGCTCATGCTTATACTACTATCATCCCCATCCTTTTATTAAGATCTATAACTTATTCAACTTGATGAGACATTTGTGAGTAACAAGGAGACCCTGAGAAATTGTCATATTATAGGCAGATGTGCGTCGCTAAAAAAGGCTTTTAAGTGAGGTTCCTTGACCAGCACTGGGAATTTGTTACATACGCAAATTCTCAGGTCCCTGAATCAAGTATTAGTACCCTGCAATTTGTGTTTTCACAAGCCCTCCAAATGATTGCTATGCTCCGACAGCGATTGGCAAAAGTTTTCTGTAAAGGATTGGACAGTAAATATTTCGGCTTTGCAGGCCCTTTGATCTTTTCTAGAACACAAAAATGGGCATGGGTATTTTCCAACAAATCTTTGCTTACCAAAATACGTGCAGGTTGGATTTGGCCCCCTGACCATAGTTTGTGGACCCCTGCTCTAGGAAGCTGCTGTCAGGACCAGAGATTGGCAACAAAGAAGGAAGAAAGTTGAAGGATAAATTAAATTTGGGTTTGAGATGATGAATTTGAGGTAGAAATGCCAATTTTCAGTTGAATATCTGGTTCTGGAGATGGAAGGAAACAGCAAGGTTGAAGGTGTCGATTTAGGAAACAGGGTAAATGCTTATTCAAATGGTGCATGCAAACAACATTGCCCATGGGGCACAGAGAGCATGAGCAAGGAGGACGGCCAGGGAGGGAACCCAGAGGACCACAAAGACTGGACAGCAAAGGAAGACAAGACACCAAGACATAAGAACCAAGCTGACGAGACAAACACCAAGAAGGATGGAGAGCACGCCTGACGTCAGATGAGGAGAGAATGGGGATATGAAGAGTTCCAGCCCCTGCAGCAGTATAAGAGTTGAATGGCCATTGTGCCTGTGATCAGGACATCACCAGCCAATCAACATAAGGGCAACAAAAGAACAGAGAAGTTGGTGAAACTTGTCTAAGTTTAGGGCAAAAGAAAACGCAAATTCATGGGCAGAGACAGATTAAAGATAACAGAGTGGGGTGACTTGAGGGATTGAGGTCACACAGGAATTGGGATAGGGTGGCACACCAAAAGCCTCCGGGAAAGGACTGGCTTTCGACAGGAACAAGCATCCCCCTCTACCCACATATCAGCATGGGGAATGAAAACATGGTTGCCGAAGTGTCAGGGTGGGCAAGAAGTTAAGTTTATTTTCGTAACATCAATTTTACCAACAAAGTAGGAGTTAAGGTTATCAAATGAGATTTAAAAAGTGTTAGGCTAAGGTTATCAAATAATATTTTAAAATTATTTAAAATATTTACAATTTTAAATAATAATATTTAAAATAATCTTTTAAAAAGTGTTAGGCTGGGGATAGGAGAAAAAGTGAAGATAAAACAGCATTTCTTTAAAAAAATAAAGTTGTCACCACTTCAGAGTATATCTTCCCACAGTTAATGCAAATTAGTGGTGTTCTCCAATTATACTGGATTTATGAACGGGCTAGGCATATGAGAAGTTTTAGTCCCTGTTCTCTATTTTGGCATTCATTTCTTGATGCTCTCCTTCACCTAACCCAGGTTACGCTGACACGATCTTTGACTTCCCACGGAGAAGTGTTCATTTTAACTGGCAGGCAAATGATATTACACTCTGAAGGCCCATCATGCTAAATGACCATTAAGCCATTACACTTAAGAACTGCCTCTCAAGATACAGACTCCAAGTGCTTTGCACAGTATCACTGTTTAACTATCAGCATTTTATAGACAGGGAATTGTCATCACCAAGCTCACATGAATTCCTCTGGTTATAAACAAAACATCTGCGGCTGGTTAGCTTGGTTGGTTCATCCATGAAGTTAAATGGCCAAAATCTTGGGTGGAATCCTTGTAAAGCTCTGTTAGCATGGCTCTCTGTTCACAAGCCATTTATTTGCAGCCCCAGCTACATGAGGCATCTCACGAATTGACACCCCTGACTTGAAGAGGGTATGTCTGCCAGCACCCCATCAATCCGCCTCTTTCCTCTTCTTCAACTTACACTCTTCATGTTCATGGGGCTGTTCTCCTTTCTGGCTGTCCCTGCCTCTGTGCCTCTCCCACAGTGTTTCCTTCCACTTTGATTACTCTTGTTTCCATCCAATCCCTCCCCGCCCTTCAAAGTTTGCCTCAATTCCCACTAAAGTATTTTTCTCAGCTGACTCCAGTCTTCACAAGTCTCTATAAAATTAAATGTCCAGCCTTGGAATTTACTCTCTACACTTCAGTTCTTAACATCCAGTTTGAGACTCTAAGCTGTCTAAGGTATACCATAGGTATAGCACAATATAAAAAAGAAAATCTTATTTATTTCAAGTTCAGTGCAGTAGTTCCCCCTTATACTCAGGGGGTACATTCCAAGATCCCCGGTGGACCCCCGAAACTTCAGATAGTACCAAACCCTATATATACATATATATGTATATATAAATAAGTTTTTAAAATTTGGTCAAAATGGCTAAGTGACCAACGGGCAGGTAGTGTATACAGTGTGGATATGCTAGACAAACGGATGATTGACATCCCAGGTGAAATAGTGAAATTTTTCATCAGAATATTCAGAGTGGTGGGTGATTTAAGACCTGTTATTTCTGGAATTTTCCATTTATTATCAGATCATAGTTCACCACAGGTAACTGAAGCCACAGAAAAAGAAACCATCGATAAAGTGGGGGGGGGGAGGACTACTGTACATGCATTTTCCTCACTGGGTAATCTTGGACAATTCCCCTAACTTCTTTGAACATTCATTTCTTCACTTGAGAGATGAAAATCCATACAACTGTAATTCTAGTAACTACAGCCTTAAATTGCACTCAAACACTTGCTTACTGATGAATCAAACTAAATTCTATAAATCCATAGCCAGAGTAAAAAAACAAAACCCAAGCCTTAAGGGCAACTCAGACCAGCAGCAACAGCACTTTAACTTCATTTTTCTTGTTTTCAGCCGTATCTTATGAGTTGCAAAGAGCAGTGTGTCTCACACCTATGTAATGCTGCTAATATTAGAATGTTAGCTTAGGTTTCTTAAAAATGGTCCTTTGACAACTATCTTTAGACCACAACTTCAAAAGTTCAATCACAGTAGGAAGTTTGTGACTGGTCAACAGGACAGCTGATCAAGTTATACCAAAAGAATCATAAATATCATGTCCATGGTTTACTGCCATGTCAGATATTCTCAAACTCTGGTCCAGTGAGTCCTGTTGTTCCCTTCAGGGCATCCAACAAGTCAAAGCTACTTTGACAATAATATCAAGATGTCATTTGCCTTTTTCATTCTCATCCTCTCATAAGTGTACAGTACAGTTTTCCAGAGGCTACATGTGATGTGAGATATCACAACAGTTTGCAGCAAATATGCAAACCTAGCTATCTTCTATTAAGCCAATTACTAAAGAGAATTACAAAACTGGGAAGGGGGGAAACGCCTTGCTTCTCACTAACTTTTTTGCTTTGGGGGAATATTTTTCATTAAAATTGTTAACACATAGTTTATTTTAAATAAAGTAGTACATGCATTTCTATTTCAGTGTCTAATATGGTAAATATCAATAGATACAACCCATATACATGAAAGATCTTTGAGATCTGTGACAACTTAAGAGTATAAGAGGGTCCTTACACTAAACATTTGTGAACTGCTTCTCTGTATCAGTAAGGATATGAGATAAACACAATTGTCCTTTGGTATCCATGGGGGATTGGTTTTGACTCTTTGCAGATATCAAAGTCTGCAGATGCTCAAATCTCTATACAAAATAACTTAGTATTTGCATATAACCTATACACATATTCCTGTATACTTCAAAGTATCTCTTATAATATCACTTATAATAGCTAATATAGTATAAATGCTATATAGTTATACTGTATTGTTTAGAGAATAATGACAAGAAACAAAGTCTATATATGCTCAGTATAGATGTTTTTCTCAGTATTTTCCATTCACAGTTGGTTGAATCCATGGATTTAAAACTCTTAAAAAGCCAACTGTATTTGCCAAATGTAAGATACAGTCATGCATCACTTAGCGACGGGTGTATGTTCTGAGAAATACATCATTAGATGATTTCATCATTGTGCGAGCATCACAGAGTACTTACACAAACCTAGATGGTATAGCCTACCACACACCTGGGCTGTATGCTCTAGCCCAGGTGTCCTCAAACTACGGCCCACAGGCCACATGGCACCCACCTAGGATATTTATCCAGCCTGCCAGGTGTTTTTGCCACAGCTGCCTGTCCTGCTTAGCAGCCAACTCGTCCCAGGGCCCACAGTGTGCACTCTCCAATGGTCTGAGGACAGTGAACTGGCCCCCTGTTTAAAAAGTTTGAGGACCCCTGGTCTAGCCTATTGCTCCTGGGCTACAGACCTGTACAGCATATCACTGTACTGTATATGTAGGCAATTGTAACACAAAGGTAAGGTTTTGTGTATCTACACATATCTGAACATAGAAAAGATCCAGTAAACATACAGTGTTATCTTGTGGAACCACCAGCTTATATTTGGCCCGTCATTGACCAAAATGTTATGCTGCCCATGACCATGTAAGTTGAACTCTGAGTTCTTACTAAGAACATGTGAAAAAACACACTCATAACAGATTATTTTTCATTGATAACCAGAACACTGAGCATTTTCTCCAAATGATGGAAGTAAGGTCCATACAATCCAATCTCCTCTGCTTTCAAATCTAACCCCACCAAACTCTTCTGCCCATGATTGGGTGGTACGGGTAGTGGGTAGTGCTCATACTACCACCTCTGCTCCAGGTGGCTAGTTCAGGGATAGTTGTCCCTGCACATACCCTTTCTAATAGTATGCATATTAGTTTGCTAGGGCTGCTATAGCAAGATACACAGATTGGGTGGCTTAGACAACAGAAATTTCTCATAGTTCTGGAGGCTAGAAATCCAGGAGAGGGGTGTTGACAGGTTTGATTTCTCCTGAGGCCCCTTTCCTAAGCTTGTAGAGGGCCTTCTCACATGGCCATATTTTTTGTGTGTGCTCTCACATCCCTGGTCTCTCTCTCTCTCTCTCTTCTTTTAGAGACACAATCATATTGAATTAGGGACTCTATTGGCCTCATTTTAACTCAGTCAGCTCTTTGATAGTCCTGTCTCCAAATACTGTCACATAGACTAAGGCCCACTCACATGACCTCATTTCACCTTGATTATCTCTTTAAAAGGTCCTGCTTCCAAGCAGGGTCACATTCTCAAAGGTACTGGGGATTGGGACTTCAACATATCAATTTGGGGCTTAGACAATTTAGTCCATATCATGTTAAGAAATTCATGCTCTTCCATTTGGCGATTTCTAAAGGCTTATCTACTTCACTACACCTACTATCTTACCTTTCTAAGTCATGAGTATGCATACAAGAAGCCCTTTGAATTCAGGTAGCTAAAATTCCTCCTTTTACAAAATAACTCAGGTACAGAGAGTTAAAGTAATTTATTTAAGGTCGCACAGCACATTATCAGCTGATACATGTTAGTTATGCCTTGATTTTTAAATAGTCTTAATTTCAATACATTTAGGGAGTATACTATTTAAAGAAGGCTTGCAATGATTTTTAAAAGTTATTTAAGGATTTCTTGCAATGATTTTTTCTGTAAAGAATTTTTTTTAATCATGCCCCAGCTTGTTTATTTGTTTAGGTGTGTATAAGGCATAAAAGGGAGGGGGCGGTATATGGTCTATTAGTTTCCTATACTTGGGTTTGCCTACATTGATGCATAGGCAAACAATCCTTGCCAAGTGTTTGAAATGAAGCCCTTTCATCTACAGAAAAGCAATAAAAACAGAATGTAAAGAGACCTTCTGCCAAATGATCTGTTGAAAAGCAGCAGCCAAGCTAACAATTCCCTCATGTCCCGCTAACTAGACAAAGAGCTAAAAGGCAGCTGAGAGAGGGAAGGAGGCCCGAACGCAAAAGGTTTTTTCCTACTGAAGCAATACCCAAGATGCCTCAGGTGTCTTTGATATTTGGCATTCCTCCTTTCTCCCACAACACACAGCTGAAGGTAAGATGCCTGACCCTAGGAGGCACTAACTGCCCTAACTTGGGTCCAGCTCTTTTTGGGAAAGGGTTAGTATAACATGAGCATAGTACAAGATCTCCATGGTGTCAGGGAGTACAAACTAAGCGGAGATTCACAAAACTTGACTTGCTTTATTATCTAAAGCTAAAGTGAGCAAACTAGAATCTACAGGCCAAATATACTCCTCCACCCAGTTTTTGTTTTTATTCTCAACCTTTGAGCTTGAGGGAAAAATAAAAGGAAAATATTTTAGGACACATGAGAAAATACAATTCAAATTTCAATGTCCAAAAATAAAGTTTTATTGGAACATGACACACTCCTTTATATCTAGGGCTGTTTCACTGCTACAAGGGCAGAATTGAGTAACTGTGACAGAGAACACTGGGCCCACAAAAAGCCTAAAACATTTACTATTCGGTCCTTTACAGAAAAAGTTTGCGGACACATGAACTAAATTTTGAGTCATCCAGCAAACTACATAAAGCTTACGTTTAAGATTTTACTATCTTTGCATATTCCACCCTGTGAAACCTTAACAACTAAGCAAAGCATACTGAGTGTATCGGTTTAGTTTAGGATTTTGTAGAACACACTAAACCTAAAGGATTACCATACTTAGAATTGCCAGAATAAAGTCATTTGAGACCAAAACCCCTGAGGTGAAAGATCGGTTTTAGAACATTTTGTTTTACTTCCAGGTGAGTACAATAACACGGTGCCTCAAGTCATTCTCATGTTTAACTATTTATTACAACTACATGAGAGTTGTAATGAAAAACTCAGTTCACATTTCAACACATAGCTCTAAGACAAAATTCCACTCCTCGAATCCGTCCTCACTCTCAGTCACAACTTTCCCCTGACCTTAAACAGAAGCGAAACTCTCAAACCCCCAGGACCACCTTGTTTTAAGAGACAATTGAACATATAGCAGGATATCAACTTTTCTGAGATCCTCCTAGTAAGAAACTGTTGCCTTGGATCAAACTGATTAACTGGAATGAATATTCCGAAACCCACATAGGGCTGAGTACAAAGGGAACTGCTGAATACAGCTTGTAATAAAAGCGGTACAGTGTCTAAAAGGACTAAATCCAAACATACCTCCTATCTGTAGATCCTGGGAACAATTCTCCAGATGAACAGGGTCGCGGTGACTGTCTTTGACAGTGATATTCAGGATCCTGCAATAGCAATTATCTTCATTTAGCAGTCTTAGACATCACAGGACAGAAAAAAAAAATTTAAATAGGGTTTATTATTCAAAGTCTTTGCCAGTTTCTTCACCATACCTCCTTTCCATGATGTAACATGTTCACCCTTCTCCAAACGAGGGGAAACCCCGAAGTCCCTCTGCTAGACCTTAAGCCAAACTGCAACATCTCCACTAAACTATAACCCTTAAGAGGGAAGAAATCACGTGATGGGGTGTAGCCATCTTTGTGCTGGGCTTCAAACTAACTCAGCTGTGAGCTAAGGTACTTTAGTACGTAAAATAATTCATACAGGTGGCAAATGTTAATTATAGAGCATATCTCATTAGGGTAGACCTTTGACACGTGAGCAAATTAACAGTAGATTGGATAGAAGTTCTGCCATAATCCAGGCTCATAAAGATTTAAAAGAAGGAAACTTATTGTAATCTTCTTGGTTGCATCATTTTTTTACATAATAAAATAAGTACTAGGGTCTACTGAGAAATACCTTTAATTATTGCCTCAGTCATCTTAGGGAAATATGACAATGGCTTCTAATCCTAGCTTTTTCTTAAAGTGTTAGCTTCTAAATTGTCCTTTTTTTTTCTGAGAATATAAGTCAGTTTTCTTAATTTCCTTCTGATAGGGAAGCAAAATAACTTGTCTCAGAGATGCTCTTAGATTCAGGATTAATGATTACAGCTGAATATTCCTGAAGTCTTAATAGGATTTATTCAAAGAGGAGTAACTTCAGTTGCCAGAATTAATAAGGAAAAATACAGGATGCCAAGAAAATTTGAGTTTTAGGTAAAAAAGCAAATACATTTTGTTGTTTATACCATGTGTTGAATATACACATTTTGTATATATTCCATGCAATTTTGGGAACATACTTTTATTTGAGACATAATTATGCTAAAATATTTATCAGAAATTCAAATTTAACTGGGAATCCTGAATTTTATCTGTCAACCCTAGAAACATGTTCAATTCAAAATGATTCTTGGTGAACAAGTAGTGGGAAAAAAGTTTAGTAAGTGTGTTGCGCCTCACCTTGGAAGATAAACGTTCCTAAAAACTTTGGAACAGACCTCAATACCTTCAAGCCTCAGTTCTCCAATCGGAGAAATGGAGGGTTTGAAATCTAAATGTTGCATGAGCCTGCAACGGGAAATTTTAGAAGTAATGATAGTCTGCTTATAAGATACATGCCAATATCCTTGATTTTTTTAAAATCCCTTAGACTGTTTTGGTATGAATCGTAATGATTGGTCGAATTAATTTATAAGCAAATTACAAGAACAAAAACGGGGTATGTTCGGGTCCAGTCTTGGACCCCATCATGAACTATCAGGTGTAGTATAGCAACTAATAATGAGAAGGCATTTTCTCTTCAGCTTTGGTGTGTTTTCTCTACCAAATAAATCAATTTAAAACTCATTTTGATGCTGCTCCACCCGCACCCCCTCACCCCCATCATTTCAATGTGAAAAAAAGGAAAGGGATTCAAACCAGCTTAATCCATTGCCTTCTCAACATACAGACTCCTTAAGTGTTGCTTCAGACTAAGTCTGACCTCCTGAACTCACAGAGGGGAAATTAAGGCAGAAAAACCTAGCAGTTCAAACTGTTGCAGCCTCAAGACTTGGTAAGATTTCATCTTTGAGTTTCCCTAAAGCAAACAGGGTTGAGCGAAATAACCAGAGTAACATGTTGAAGAACGCTTTATTTTTAAGGACTGAAAATGGCCCTGAACACGGAGCCTTTAGGAGGGTAGAAGCTACAGAAGTTCAAGGTAATCATATTATGTCACCAAAGAATAATGACATAGACAGGTCAACTAATCAAGAGAGGGGAGTTGCGTGCAGAGAGGAAGAAAACTTAGAGATAATTAGATACAGTACAAGGATCTTGTACCTTGTACAAGATACAGTACAAGGAATCTTTTGTCTTGGATGACTTCAGCCAACCTCAAAGTCATTCTGGGGGATATAATAATCACACCTACCTCAGTTACTTTTATCACATAATGGATCGAGAAGTATTTCTATTCCTTAATACTATTGATTGGCTTCAGCAAACCAAGAAGGAATTAGTTCCCTCTGAGGAGTCCCCTTGATATTCAAACCAGGAAGTCTCACCATGAAGTTAATAGTCCTTCACCATAATCCCCTGAGAGTTCCATGGTGGGTCTAAAATCTGGCCTGTCCTTACCTGAAAAAGTCCCCTGCAAGGGACATTTCAAATAATTAAGAGGGAATCATGGTACATGTATATGAAAAGAACAAAGATTCTCAAAATATTGTATATACACAAGAATCACCTGGAGAACTTCTTATAAGTGCTCCAGGCTCCACCTGGAATATTGAATCCGATTCTGATGTGGTAAGTCTTAATTTTTTTTTACAATGCATGTAATATTTGTGTACTATGAGCACTATAATGTGCTAAGTACTGAAAGTGTAGAAATGTAAATATGCACTACTCCTTCTCAAAAGTTTATCATCATTTGAGTGTGTTATTTCTCAGAGGAGACCTATAGGGAACAGGTATTAATCTCACTTTATAGAAGAAAAAGCTGAGGTCCAAATAGATCACAGAACACACTCAAAGACACACAGCCAGTACATACAGACATCAAGTTCACAAAGGAGGGAAGTCCGTTCATTCATTGTTTCTTTCTCTCACCGTTTTCTATTTTTCTGCCACACCTGCCACTTATTCTGGCATACTTAAAACTGTGTTCGGAGCTCACTAGACAGACACCTGCCCCAGGACCTTTGCTTTTCTCTTCTCTATGCCTGAAGCATTCCTCCTCATTATCTCTTGACTTACTGCTTCACTTCCTTTAGTTTCTGATCAAGCATCACCTTCTCAGAGAGACCTTCCACGACCACAGTATTTAAAATTCCAGCCCTCCAACAGGACACCCTGTTCTCCTTCCCTGCCTTCTCAATCCTCTGAGAGGTAACGTTTAGAAGATAAATTAAAGACACTTCATCTTACAAACCTTGTGTGTAGCAAGCACACTAATCACTCTGAAGGATTTATTATATATACATATATATATATACACACACATTTCATGGTCTCTTGCCTGTCTCCTCTGCTAAGATGGTAGTTCTCAAACCTTACCAGCATCAGCATCACCAGAAGGACATTTTAAAGCCCAGATTACTCATTCCCAGCCCCAGAGACTCGACTGAAGTGACGCTGATGGTGCTGATCAGCAGACCGTTTTGAACAGCCCTGCCATAAGGCACTAGTTCTCATCCAGGGATGATTTTGCCCCCAGGGAACATTTCATAGTATCTAGAGACTTTTTTTATTGTTACAGCCAGAGTCAAGGAGCCACCTGGCATCTTTAGAATAGAGGCCAGGAATGCTACTAAACATCCTACAATGCACAGGACAGCCCACTGCCGGCACCACCCACACCACCACCCTGACAAAGAATTATCCAGCTCAACATGCCAATAGTGCTGAGGTTGACAAACCCTGTCCTAGAAGAATGCTTCTCAAACACACTATTATGCATCAAGGCCTGGAGGGTTTATTAAAATCTGTATTGTCAGCCTGCACCTCCAGAGTTTGTTTTGTTAGGTAGGTCCAATGTAGTGCCTGAAAATTTACATTCCTACTAAGTACCCAGGTGAAGGAGATGCTATTGGTCCCAGCCTGAAACTTGGGGAACAGTAACAGAAGGAAAGCTTCCTGAAGCAGGAATCATGGTCTCTTTACTTCTCTTTCTTCAGCAATAAAGCATGGCATAGTAGCATAGTTACTTGAGTTTCTAATTTCTTAATACAGCACTCCCCCACCACTCACACAGCTATTCGACACTGAGGATCCTTATATTACACACTAAGAAACAAGAGTTGTTTTTGTTTATTGTTTTGGCAGCAAATTTGAGACCCCTTCTGTTCCTATTGACCCTTCAGCTCATTTACTACCAACCAAAGAAGTCTGATGAGAGTTCACGTGTTTGCCCCAACAGGCCTGACGGTCTGCCCAGGGATGCTCAGATTACATCCCCCGGGTGAGATCTGTGCAAAAGAAACAAACTGTCAAATACAAGTCCTTGCATTTTCTATTTATGATGAAACTACACCATCCTACAACCACCTGTCATGCAATTCCAATTTTCATAAAGGCCAGAAAATTAACACACACACACACACACACACACTCACTCTCTCTCACACATTTAGTTCTTCAATTCGGTGCTTGAGTAGGGCCCCTAGAATTTTAATACAATTGGGAATTGGCGTGTCTTGAATGTACTTGCGATTCCATAACCACATCTCTGGCTGCTGTCCTCTTTAAGATGGTATCTTCCAGGTGCTGCCAATTACCTCTCCTTACATCATTTTCTGGGGGAATATTAAATTCACTTCCTTTTATCCTGTGCCCAGGGCCAACAATGAAGCGGTTGATCTCCATAATTCAAACATGTCTGATATCTTAGATTCAATGGCCCTGTTTAAGACAGGCATTTAATGAAGAACTGGTGAATGAGAAGTTTAATGGCTAAAGTGAAGGCATTCCATCTTACAAATCTCTTTTTACTCATGTGGAATCATCAGCCAGTGTTATTGATTTGCATTTACTGATTGGACTTTCTATTGTTTTCAGATGTTAGTATCCTCTGCCGGAGCCTGTAGGCTATTAGTTTCAGGGTAAAGCTCACTGTCCTGAAAAACCAAAGGCTTCTCTACTGAATTGGAAAAAGCTGAAGCATCTTTGATAGCTCAGAGAAGCCAACACTTTCAGAAAGCTGGAAGAAGTATTTCACTAATTGTCATTACCTTACAACAGTGAGGATCTACACAGAAATAATCAAAATCTCTAAAAATGAACACATTCATTTTTTAAAAAATAGCATTGAGGTATAATTTACGTGTCATAGACTACACCTGTTTAAGTGTACAATTCAGTGATTCTTAGTAAACTTAGAGTTGTGCAGCCATCACTACTAATTTTAGAACATTTCCATCATCCCAAAAAGATGAGGCCACTGCAATTACCTATCACCAGCCCCAGTCAGACACTAATCTGCTTCCTACCTCTATAGATTTGCCTTTTTGAGAATTTCATGAAAGGGAATCATACAGTATGTTGTCTTTGTATATGACTGCTCTCACTTAGCATAATGTTTTTGAAATTCATCCATGTTGTAGCATATATCAGTACTTCATTCCTTTTTATTGCCAAACAGCAGTCATTCTAAGGATATATTACAATTTGTTTACCTATTCACCAGTTGATAGATATTTATTTTGTTTGGCTATTATGAATAATGCTGCTATGAACATTTATGTAAAGGTTTTGTGTGGGCATATTTTCATTTCTTTTGGGTAGATTCCTTGAAATCCTGGGTCATATGATAAATCTATGTTTAACATTTTAACAGATGCAAAATTATTTTCCAAAGTGGCTGTACCATATTACAATCCTACAAGCAATGTATGAGGGTTCCGGTTTCTCTACATCCCCTCCAACATTTGTTATTGTCTATCTTTTTTATTATAGTCATACATGGTTCACTCTTAATGATGAAACGTGTGAAAGAATACTTTCAAATTTATACCACCAATATAAAAATGCAGCCAATATTTATTGAGGGACAGCTCTGTATAATGTCCTTTAAATATATTACTGTTAACCTGTAATTAACAAAATGACATATCATCCATAGTTTACAAATGAAAAAATAGAGTTCAGAAAGGCTAAAATTTTGGCCATGGAATCCCAGCAAGTTGGTGGCAAAATCTGAATTCAATGCTAGATGTGTATGACACAAAACTTAAATGCAAGAGTTACCCATGCAGAAGTTAAGATACATCTGAAATATAAGCATGGGCTCCATTTTACTAATAATGGCCAAGGTATTTCCACTAAGTTCATTAAAAAGAGGAATAAACAAACAAATTCAACTGTTTCTAATGACTACAGATTATCCTTTGAAGAAACTATACTGAAATTCTAGAGAACAATTTCACCTTGAAATTTTCTTTTCTAATGTCAGTCCCACAGTTGTAGTTTTGATTCAGGATTTAACCAGCAAGATATTTATGACAATCAAAACTCAAATGAAACATACTTCATAGCAATGAAAATGCTGAATGGTTTTTATTAACTGTACTGAATCATTTGCTACCATCAAAAGATGTAAATTCTGACAACTGCTGTTCATGTTTGAGTGCTTAAAAACCATTTATTGCCAGCTTCTGGAGTCCTGCCTGTGACTGAGGAGTATTGATGTTTCATCTGGCTTGTATTCCATTGCAAATAGGCTGTTGGCAGAATGGTGGCCAAAGTCACTGGATGGAACTGCTCTAGCTGAAAATCTTTACCTTGATGCCATCTCTGGCCATAACCTCTTCACCTACCTACTCACTCTCCTACAATCAGTGTGACTCCATCTGATCTGTCCTTTGTCATTCAAAAGGCCATCCTGCTCTCTCAGCCTAATTCTTCTCTGCCTTGAAAGTTCTCTGAACACCGGCTTGAAATGCACATTTCAGAACAGGTTCACTCATTCCTTTGGATTATTCATTATTTGACCTGTTTGACACAGATGGTTTGCTAATGAATAGTTGTGCCCCCATTTTGTTTTGGACTATCTGGTCATGTGGATCCTTGCTACTCAAAGTATGTTCCACAGAATGGCAACATCAGCATCCTCTGGGAGCTTGTTAGAAGTGCAGGATTTCAGGGCCCTTCCCTGACCTATTGATCAGAATCTGCATTTTTAACAATCTCCCCTAGGTTAATTCTCTGCACTAGATAATTAACTTTAGTGCAAACTCTTAGGTCTAACTCACAGAATCCAAACCTCACATTACCCAGTTGAAAATCTGTCCCTACCAGGAGTAATAGCAGGGGACATTTACCATTCAGAAAGCACTTCCTTCTCTTCTGTCCGCATGAGTTTCTTCCCTGTGCCTCTAAACATGCTAAAACCACTCTTTTTAAATCAACAACAGAATCGCCTGAGTTTGTTACCCCTTTGAAGAAGAGTGCACTATTGTTCACATTTATCTGCTTCCTCTCCCTGTGGGAGTATTAAACATCCCCATCCTGTTGAACCCAGGTTTGCCTATATGATTTGTTTTGGGCAAAGAAATGTAAGCTAAATGATATATGTCATTTTTAAGCAGAAGCTTTAAGAGTCAGTTGACATCTTGGCCTCTCTCTCTTTCCACTGTCACAAGCTTAGTGATGGCCCACATGAAGGAGGCTCTGTTATATTCAAAGAGAAGACAACATAGACCAAAAGGGACCTATGAAAGGCAACTAGATTTGCTGTTGAAAGTAACAAAGATTTGGGGACTATTTGTTACAGCATATTTTTGCATAAACTTACTGATATGCTTTGAATCACTGTTTTCTTGCTTTCAATTAAAAAAAATTAGGAACAAACACACCTAGAGAGAAGAATCTTATTTAGAGGTCACTTACATCTGAATTCTCAAGAACTTAGGTTGCCCTTTCCTCCTCTGCCAACTCTGCCAAATTTTTTGAGGATTATCATTCATCTCCTAATTTCCAGATTATTCCCAGTCTGCATTATGATTTTTATTTCTCTATAGCAAGGATCAGCAAACATTTTCTGTAAAGGTCTAGATAGTAAACATTTTAGGCTTTGCAGATCATACAAACTCTCTTACAACTACTCGATTCTACCACAGTGTGAAGGCAGTGTGAAGGCAGCCTTGGACACTACATGAGTCAATGGGTATAACTGCTGCAATGGTCTGAAAATTTATGTGTTGGAAACTTAATTCCCAATGTTCCTAGTGTTGGGAGGTAGGGCTTTTTGGGACACGTTTAGGTCATGAGGGCTCTACCCTCATGAATGGATTAATGCCGCTATAACAGGGGCTTGCAGGAGTGGGTTTATTTTCTCTTGTCCTGACTTCCATTATGTTAGGACACAGCAAGAAGATCCCCAGAAGATGCAAATCCCTTGATCTTGGACTTCCTAGCTTCCAGAATTATGAAAAAGAAATCTCTGTTCTTTATAAATTACCCAGTCTCGGGTATTCTGTTATAGAAGCACAAAATGGACTAAGACAACTGTGTTCCAATAAAACTCGCCTAGCTCAAGGTTCAAACTTAAAGGCTATTTTTATCTAACCCCTTAGCCCATACAAACTAAAACAAGCATGAAATAATCATAAAACCACAGAAATTTCACCTGCAGGGATATTTGACATCTTTTAGCTCAATCCTACAATTATACAGATAAAGAAATTGTTATACAAACATATTAAAAAGTCATGCCCCAAACAAAACTCTAGTTAATGTTATACATGCTAAAACATTGAGGGACAAATGCACTTATATCTTCAATTTACTTTGAAATGCACCCCCAAAGAAAGAAGGATTGATGAATTAGCAAAAGGATGGATAGGTGTATGACAAGGCAAGGCTAGTAAAACGTTATTTATAGAATATAGATGATGTATATATGGATATTCCCTGCAAATCATTTTAACCTATTTGAAAAATTTCATAATAAAATACTGAGGGGAAAATGTGTACCAAAACTAAAGTCTTTAAGAGCTGGGACATAATTAATTGACTTGTATAGTATAATTCCATTTGATAAATATCTCATAGAAATTTATGGATTTGGAAAATGATATAAAAAGTCTTTAGACACCAGCTCAAATACCTCCATGGTCATTAGATAAATACTTTTTGAGACCCTACTATGTGTTAGGTGCTGACATCTTATTATAAAAAAGAAAAAGAAAACAGATGTGGAGTCTAATGGGAGATAAATGCTAACCAACCTTTGGTGGATTTGAAATTCTCTAATAGCTATTGTACCACCTTTGCCCCTTTAAGTGAGAGTGGAATAAATGAATTCTTATCCTTTCATAGAGTAAGCAGAACCAGCTGTCAAAAGAGAATGGTTATAGGACAATACATATATATCATCATTATTCATGGAGTCCGTATTTGTGAATATGTCTACTTGCTAAAATTTATTAGTAATCCCCCAAAATAATACTTGTGGCATTTTCACAGTCATTTGTGGATATGAATAAAGCTGTGAAAAATGTGAGTTGCCCAATGTGCACATCAGCTGAGCTCAAGGCAATACCCTCTTGTTTTAGCTCTCATACCATAAACAAATGTCCTTTTTGTGGTCTTCTTAGTGCTATGATTTTCACATATTTCGTGCTATTTGTTGGTGATTTCAGTGTTCAAAATAGCACCCAAGGGCTGAAGTGCTGTTGCTTGTCCCTAAGCACAAGAAGGCTGTGATGTGCCTTACAGAGAAAATACGCACTTTAGATAAGCTTCCTTCAGGCATGAGTTATAGTGCTACTGGCTGTGAGTTCAATGTTAATGAATCAATATATATTAAATATGGTGTCTTTAAACAGAAACACACATAAAACAAGGTTACATATTGATCAGTTGATGAAAATGTTGTGACCAGGGGTTCACAGGAACCTAACCCTGTACTTCCCCTAGGGACAGTGGCTTAGTATTTGCTAATGCAGCATTCTTAGTGAGTTTGTAAAACAAAATGACCACAAATAACTGGAACCAGAACTTCTTGAGAGCCATTACTAAGCTTTACTACAGGCACAACGATTCTCACTTTGTCCATAATCACATAAAGCATATACAGTAGCACCCCTTGTCCAAAGTTACCCTTACTGTAGTTTTAGTTACCTGTCATCAGCTGCAGTCTGAAATTAGGTGAGTGGAGTATAATATGATATTTTGAGAGAGAGAAACCACATTCACATAACTTTTATTGCAGTACATTATTATGATTGTTCTATTTTATTATTAGTTTTTGTTAATCTCTTACTGTTCAATTTATAAATTAAAATTTTTATCGTATGTTTGTAAGTATAGGAAAAAAACATAGAAGGGATGTCCAGAAAGTACCCAGCCATGTAATATGAAAAATTATGAAAATTAGGGCTGGATACTTTCCAGACAACCCTAGTAGTATACACAGGGTTTGGTACTATCCTTGTTTTGAGGCATGCACTGGGGGTCTTGGAAAGTATCCCCTGTGAATAAGGGGAACTACTACAGCCAGGAAGGATGATTATGCGAGTCAGTGCAAGTCTGTCCAGAATGAGTACTGAGGAGAAATCACATACTCAACATCAAATAGATGGTTGCTTGTTCCTTGGGGTGGCCATAAGGTACAGACAGTCTATACATAGATACACAGTTTATGGTGATCTGAAAGGTCACACCGAGGCCTGAGTTTTTCTTTTAAATAACCCTGTAGGACATCTTGAAGCAAAAGACAATCAATCATGGAAACAGATGGGATATAGAACGTGCTACTGTGTTGCAATTAGAAAAAAGGGATATGGATAAAGCAAAGCTCATTATGCTGAAAAGCAGAAGCATTGCAAACAGCAAAAGACCTTGTGGTCAACCACAGCTGTAAACTGAAGGACAAGATGTACCATTTGTGAGGCAGAGACAAGGCCAAAAATGACAAATAAACACATCCCAGGTTGCTTACAGATGCTCAGCCCGAACAGGGAAAGGCACTGAGTAGTAGTACTCCAACAGGAGCTGAGGAGTCAATGGGCTTAAGAATGCTCTATTCATGACTCCACAGCAGTCACCTATCTTTGTATTAAAGAACAGGTAAAAATAGAGAGTGTTTGCATATGATGGGTTAAAGACTTACAGTCCAGAGAAGTAGATTTATTGCTGCTCTATACGTGAAGGTAAAACCCATAATCCTAAAGTCTTGGGGGTGGCCCTAAAATTCTCTCTAAATTTGTTAGGGCTGAGCAGCCCATCTTGTAGTTTGAGTGACTATGGGGCACCCCTGATCTATTTGCACACAGGCCAGCTCTCCTCAAGGTCTAGACCATAGGAAGTCTGACATCACTTGTGGATTTGTTAGAAATGAAGACTCTCCAGCTCCAACCTAGAGGTTCTAAATCAGAGCTTGTGTTTTAACAAGATTTCCAAGCGATTCACACTGTAAAGCTGGAGCAATAATGGCCTACAATCAGGGTGACCAACCACCCAAGGCCTGGGGTAAGCACTGAAAGTACAGTGAAAACCCTTGCAGTCTCAGACACACCCAGACAACTGGTCACCCCATTTACCCAAATTCCACACCCAGAGGAAGTTCTCAACTGGAAGACTTGAGACTGAAGAACCACTTTGGGATCCCTGCACCCTGAAACTATTTCCCAGGCTTTGTTTTGGAGTCATTTCTGGTGTTTTTGTGGTCCCCACATAAAGAAAGTAGAACAAGGATGGAAGAATTCATATGGAAAACAAAGACTTTGAAGAACAATCTCCCTTTAAACCCAATCTTCCACTCCAGGATATAACAGTCCAAGAAATCCGTTTTGAAACTGAGCAGAAAAAAAGACCAGAAGACATTCTTTAGGGGTCCAGAGCCATTCTATGTGATTGGTTACATTATCCCCAAACCTTTCAAAACCAGGGATAGCTGCTGTAGAGCAATGGTTCTCGAATTTTAGTGATGTTCAAATCACCTGCTGGGTTTGTAAAATATAGACTGTTGGGTCCTAACCTTGACCACCTGATTCAGTGCGGTCCCAGAGCAGCAGCATGCAAATCTTAGGAAAGTTTTTAAAAATGCAAAAGCTCAGGCCCCACCCCAGATCTGCTGAGCCAGGATCCGTATTTTTACCAAGATAACCTGGTGATTTGCTTGCACAGTAAAGTTTGAGAAGCACTGATATAGGAGACACTCTTAAGGGATTGCTAAATCTGCATCCTATGTATAAATACAACTGCTTAATCATCTCTTTTAGCCAATCTGTATTCTATGCTCCTCTCTTCCTTTTTTAAAAAAGTTTATCCATAGAATAAAAGAAAGTTCATAGCCTCACAGCCATACAGATTCATATGTCAGAATGGATGAAACAACTCACCTTCAACACCAAAAACAGAAAGTGCTCTCACTGGCAATGAAGGAGCATTTGCACTGGCTTAAGAAACATAAGGTCTTCTGTTCTTTCCAAGGAAGCAGCCACCCAGGGGAAGCCACCACACTCAGACTAAGCACATCTGGACACAGCCAGTGCCAGCAGCCCATGTACTGGGCGGACACACCTCAGAATCCCTGCCCTTTGCAATAGTTCTTGCAATTTATTGGCTGTGGCTCATAGGAAGGTTTGATTCCTGCTAGTCTGCCTTACTAAGAAAGAGCATATTCCCTTCTGCAGATAGATAACACCACGGTCACATTTTCTACTTCTACTTCCCTTTTACCAGTACCTTAAGGCTACATATACTGTTATTTCTTCTTTGGTTTCCTGAACAAGATGTCAATTGTTCTGGAATTTTTTAAAAAATAGTAATAACTAACATTTATGAAGCATATGTTATATCCCAGATATTATCTTAAATACTTAATATTTATTATATTATTTAATCCACACAACAACCCAGGAGGTAGCTACTATGATTATTTCCATTTTACACATTGCGGAATCTGAGACAGAGAGGCTAATTAACTTGCCCAACCTTCATCCAGTTAATAAATAAGAAAGATGTTAAATCATCATTTTTTGTCTTACCTTTCCTTTCCAGAAAGTTTTAGCTTTTAAAAAAATTGTAATAATAGAAAGTGACCCTGTTGCACTGGACAGAATGTGTTTTAACTTGTGTGTATCTCAGCTTCTTCTTGTGGTAATTAGAATAACAATAGGCACTCTGCCTCTTACAGGGGTATTGTGTAAGTCTTTGCCTGCACTGTATAAACTATAAAGGCACAGGATGAAGACAATGATCAAAGGGATGATAATCACTCCAAATAATTCATTAATGCTCACAACATCCTTGTGAAACACAGGAAATTGAGTCTGGATTAACTGGTGGCAACTGTTAAAATGTGGCATGCTAAGAAGATTCTATTCCTGTTCTTCAGGTGGGTGGAGGGGGTCTACCTGCTGCAGAGAACTGACTCTCAAGTGAGGGGAGGGAATGTCAAATTTCTCAGAGGAGTTGCAGGAGAGAGAGAGAAAAAAATGAACAGGGCTGTTCCTGTGAGTACAGGAGTGCAGCAATGACTAATCAATGACTGATGATCTCCAAGTGTTACACACAGCTAGGTTACATTTCTCAGCCTCCTTTGCAGTTAAGCATGGCCATAGATTCAGTTTTAGACAATGAGATGTGAGAACTCATGCCACATAAACATCTCTCATGCACGATTCTCTCTTTCTTGCCCCATCTGCCAACTGGATGTCAATACCCAGAGGAACCTACAAAACCACATGGAAGATGGTGGAGACCTTGTCTCTCTGGGTCTCTGAATGACTGTATGGAAAATCTTTCTCACCTACTGTTCTTTCCTAGTCCAGGTATACCATCATTACACCACCTCCTACATATTACCTAAAATTCAATTGTATTAAGCCACTGAAATGTGAGGATTTGCCTGATACCATAGCTAGTATTAGTCAAACTATTATACTGAGCAATTTCCCCTTTATCAAAAAATCTGCTTATGCTACTCTAAATATGTCACTTAGATTGTTGCAAATTCCCATGACTAAAGATTCCATCTAGGTTAGAAAGGAAAGAGATCCTTGAACAGATTAGGGAGATTTGGTTCTCGTAGGTATGTTAACCTGATTGTTTTCCTCCTAACTCCTGTTTGGGATTGGCCACAATGAGTAAATGAGAGCTTTGATTGTTGGATAGAAGGCTAGGAAGAAAGATTTTGTAGCAAGGATGGAGGAGTTTGCTGAAGAGGAAGATGCTGGTCATTTGGAGTCCACCAGATTTCCAGACCCAAACAGAGTCAGAAAGTGATATGAGATGGCCCCAAAAAGAAGTCACCTGACCTGACAGTTTTTCCAAGACAGACCTAGGCAGCAAGGAGAAAGAAGAGTG